>JACEEU010001105.1:0-17247 GCA_016630915.1 Callionymus lyra
AGCTCTCGTGTTAACGCACCACAGAAAGTTACATTACACGCAATGAAACCTTATTTATGAGTCTTAAAACAATAATGATATCTTACCTCAATAGACGAGTGACGCGCACCTGGTTCCGTCAACTTACTGCACAAATGTGAGCACAAAATACTATCGAGCTTTGTCAACAATTGTGACGTCAAGTTTGAAAACTTTTTAGTTGACGCTAAATTTAAACTAAACTTAACTCGGTCTTTTTACAAGCACACATCTACAATTGTATTCTTGGCGCTTTTAAACAAACAAGCACAATATCTCATTTTATTCCTTTGGTGTGACGTCACCGCTGCAGGATCAGTTGATTAGCATGTGTGACGTCACCCCTGCAGGATCAGTTGATTAGCATGTGTGACGTCACCCCTGCAGGATCCCGATTAATGTTGACAAACGTCATGTAGACGCTCATAATCGCAGCTAAATAAAAAGAAAACATATGTCCATAAACGCAATCTCAATGAAAGCTTCTATTTTCATAGAAAAGCGCACCGGATTATAAAGAGGATCAAGCGAAATAGCACAGACTTTATTTTACTCATTCATAAAACAATGTCAACATTATGGAGTTGAAACACCTAAAAATATACAATATAGTCACTTTTACAGGACCTTTTAAGCGTGTATTAATCCGCGAGAGCCTCTTGACTTCCGCGATGCGTGAACAATCCAAGCTTCAAAAAATTAAAATGAAGCATTTTTACAGATTTATATTCACTCTGTACCTCCTTAAAGTGGTTTGGGGTCTTAAGCACAATCGGGTTAGAGTCGCACTGTTGACATTAAACATTTCAAGTGCGCTTCATAGTTGTAGAATTACGGTAGCTAAAGGAGAAGAGCGACACCTCACGTTACCATGGCAACGAAGAGGTGGGCGACGCGTCAAATGTAACCCGGGTCGTTTGAATTCGACGTCGGGGGGTGCTCTGTATATTACTGGGTGACCCGGGTAGGCGAATACTGACATTTTTGTCCCCCCTGTAACGTTACCTTAGTTGTGGACGTTGAGGACGTTGTGGACGTTGAGGACGTTGAGGACGTTGAGGACGTTGTGGACGTTGTAGGACGTTGAGGACGTGTGTGGACGTGAAGTGAGGACGTGTGGAGGACGTTGTGGACGTTGTGGACGTGTGTGGACGTTGGTGGACGTTGTAAGGACGTTGTAGGACGTTGAGGACGTTGAGGACGTTGTAGGACGTTGATGGACGATGAGTGGAGGCGACGTGTTTAAGGGACGTTGAGGACGTTGTGGACGCTGGAGGACGTTGTGGACGTTGAAAAAGGACGTTGTAGGACGCTTGAGGACGTTAAGAGGACACGTTGGACGTTGATGGACGTTGTGGACGTTGTGGACGTTGTGGACGTTGTGGACGTGGTGGAGGACGTGTGGGATGAGGCGACTGACCGTTGCTTTTTGGAAAACGTTGGAGGACGTTGAGGTTGAGGACGTTGAGGGACGTGGGTGAGGACGTTTGGACGTTGTGGACGTTGAGGACGTTGTGGACGTTGAGGACGTTGTGGACGTTGTGGACGTTGAGGACGTTGTGGACGTTGTGGACGTTGAGGACGTTGTGGACGTTGAGGACGATGGATGAGGCGATTGACGTTGTGGACGTTGAGGACGTTGTGGACGTTGAGGACGTTGTAAGAGACGTGGGGTGGAGGACGTGTGGAGGACGTTGTGGACGTTGTGGACGTTGTAGGACGTTGAGGACGTTGTGGACGTTGAGGACGTTGTGGACGTTGTGGACGTTGTGGACGTTGTGGACGTGTGGTGGACGAGACGTTGTTGAGGACGTTGATAGGACGTTGTGGACGTTGGTGGACGTTGAGGACGTTGTGAGAGGACGATTGAGGACGTTGTGGACGTTAGTTTGACGTTGAGGACGTTGGATGAGGCGATTGACGTTGATGGACGTTGTAGGACGTTGAGGACGTTGTGGACGTTGAGGACGTTGTGGACGTTGAGGACGTTGAGGACGTTGTGGACGTTGTAGGACGTTGAGGACGTTGTGGACGTTGTGGACGTTGAGGACGTTGAGGACGTTGTGGACGTTGTGGACGTTGAGGACGTTGTGGACGTTGAGGACGTTGAGGACGTTGTGGACGTTGAGGACGGAAATTGAGGACGTGTTGATGGACGTTGTGGACGTTGTGGACGTTGTGGACGTTGTGGACGTTGTGGACGTTGTGGACGTTGAGCTCCAGAATGGACGTTGTGGACGTTGTGGACGTTTCCAGCAAACCAACGCAAGAGAACTTATGGAGAGAGAAGAGAAGAAAAGATGATTCGGAGAAAGAGGAGAGGAGGTACAGGGAGAGCGTGGAGAGAGAGGAGCGAATGATGAGGGAGATGAGGGAGAGAGAAGAGAGGATATTGATGGAAATGAGGGATGCGAGGAGAGACAAGGAGACTGCTGCCAGGGAGGAGCGTCTCCTTGACATTCTGGCATCTTTAAAAAAATATTTTTTATTTTGTGTATTTTTTTTTATAGAAAAAAATAAATGTTCATTTAAGCGAGTGTAAGGACATATTTGTGAGACATTTTAATAAGGAGTCGTGACTGCTATGTACATTATTTATTATTAGATGTAGTCGTGCTCAGGCTGTGCCTGTCGTCGGCTCCACAGATGGCACCTGGGGCTGCTGGTTCTGGCTGGTGGTCTCCTGCTGCTCCCTCCACATCAGCATCCTCTGGCTCAAGCTCATCGCCGTTGCTGAGGCAGATGTTGTGCAACATGATGCAGCAGGCGACCACCTCCGGGACATAACGGACGTCCACCTCCAAGGCCTTCATGAAGATGGACCTCCACCTTGTTTTAAGAATGCCAAAGGCTCTCTCCACAACACATCTGGCTTTTGCCAGGCGGGCGTTGTAGAGGGCCTGAAGATGGTTGTGGAGAGGCTGGCGGTACGGCGTCAACAGGGCGACGGGCTGGCGCAGGCAGGGGTAGCCACCGTCTCCAATGATGCAGTACCCTGGTGGGGGGTACCTCCGTTCATAATAAAGAGGGCTGTGCTTCAGCACCCTCACATCATGGGCAGAGCCTGGGAACCCCACAAAAATGTCTATAAATCTAGCTGTGGGGTCACACACAGCTTGAAACTGAATAGAATAAAACAATTTTCTATGAAGGTAGCAGTCTGCGTCCTGGGGTGGGTGGCTTCACCCGGACGTGGCAGCCGTCTATGCTGCCAACAACATTGTGGAAGGCTGCTGTCCAAGCCAAACGGGCAAAACCAGCTCCCACCAGTGGCAGTTCCTCTTCTGATGGGTGACGGACGACCTTGGAGAGGAGGGTGAGGACCTTTGTGCTCGTTTTGTGTATGGCACGGTGGACTGTGGCTCGGTGCATGCCAAAGGCTCTTCCCACCACAAGGTAAGAGGTCCCACTGGCTAACCAAAGAAAAAAAACTAAGGCCTCAATGACGGGTCCCCAGCCATGGTCACTCGCCTCGCCGAGGGCAACCATCAGGGCATTAAAAGATGGCCTGGAGAGGCGGAAGTCGGGACGGAGGTCTCCACTATCGAAGTACAGTAAAGTGGCATTTATTTGGCAGTACTGCCTGGGGTTTGGAGCCTGTTGGAGGAAAAAAAGTTCATGTTTTAATAAAGTGATATTAAGTAAATCTTCTTGTGTTTTACAATTATGCTTGACTGGTAGGGCAGCAGTTATACGTTACTGTCTAGTTGGTTTTCAAAGGACATTAACACCGTCACTGCTGTAGGACTAGAAGATGTTTTCCCAACACCTGTTATGATTATTTTTTCATCTTGAGCATAACCAAAGTCTATATATCCTATTTACAATATATTTACCTGTTATACCTCTGGGTCAAGTTGACCCAATCTGTTTCCTTCTTCCATCCACAATAAGTTTTTCCTTCCCTTTATCACAGACCTACGTTTTTTTTTTTTTTATCCGATTGATCTGTTCCCTACCTCTAGTCTGTCCTCCCTTTTCCCTTCTTTCCTTCCTTCACATAAAGTTTATTAGCAAAGAACACAGTTTATCAGGTAAAAAAAAAAAAAAATCTCATATATATGCATATCTATCTATATATAAATTTATATATGCATATATATTCATATACTTACAGGTACATTTTCTGCCAGCAGTAGAAGGATGAGACGTCTTCGCTGCTGATAGCGGCGTAAATAACTCTTGAATATTTCGTTATTCATATTTTTCTTCATTTCTTTTTCTCCCAAAGTTTCAAAACGTGCTGCCAGCAGGTGTCGATATCGTTCCAACAGCTGATTGCAATCATCGTTAATTAGTAGAAGAAGAAGAAGCTGTCGCGTCATTTCCTGCTAGTGTGTAGCAGCAGAGTTTGATTTGAGACATACTACTACCTTTACAGGTGAAGACAATAACTAATCAGCAGGAGAACACAAGACAGGTGAAGACAATAACTAATCAGCAGGAGAACACAAGACAGGTGAAGACAATAACAATCAGCAGGAGAACACAAGACCAGGTGAAGACAATAAAAATCAGCAGGAGAACACAAGACAGGTGAAGACAATAACTAATCAGCAGGAGAACACAAGACAGGTGAAGACAATAACTAATCAGCAGGAGAACACAAGACAGGTGAAGACAATAACTAATCAGCAGGAGAACACAAGACAGGTGAAGACAATAACTAATCAGCAGGAGAACACAAGACAGGTGAAGACAATAACTAATCAGCAGGAGAACACAAGACAGGTGAAGACAATAACTAATCAGCAGGAGAACACAAGACCAGGTGAAGACAATAACTAATCAGCAGGAGAACACAAGACAGGTGAAGACAATAACTAATCAGCAGGAGAACACAAGACAAGTGAAGACAATAACAATCAGCAGGAGAACACAAGACAGGTGAAGACAACAACTAATCAGCAGGAGAACACAAGACAGGTGAAGACAATAACTAATCAGCAGGAGAACACAAGACAGGTGAAGACAATAACTAATCAGCAGGAGAACACAAGACAGGTGAAGACAATAACTAATCAGCAGGAGAACACAAGACAGGTGAAGACAATAACTAATCAGCAGGAGAACACAAGACAGGTGAAGACAATAACTAATCAGCAGGAGAACACAAGACAGGTGAAGACAATAACTAATCAGCAGGAGAACACAAGACCAGGTGAAGACAATAACTAATCAGCAGGAGAACACAAGACCAGGTGAAGACAATAACTAATCAGCAGGAGAACACAAGACAGGTGAAGACAATAACTAATCAGCAGGAGAACACAAGACCAGGTGAAGACAATTACTAATCAGCAGGAGAACACAAGACAGGTGAAGACAATAACAATCAGCAGGAGAACACAAGACCAGGTGAAGACAATAACTAATCAGCAGGAGAACACAAGACAGGTGAAGACAATAACTAATCAGCAGGAGAACACAAGACAGGTGAAGACAATAACTAATCAGCAGGTTAAGGGACCGGAAAGGAAACTCAAAGACACAGAAGGGAGCAGGTTTCAAAATAAAAACAGGAAACACCAAGAAAGACACACAAGACATAACAAAAGTATTAAATGATTGAATATTAAAAAATAAACCTTTAAATAAAGTATTAAATGTTAAAAAATAAACCCTTAAATAAAGTATTAAATGATTGAAAATGAATAAATAAACTTTCTCTCCAGCGCTCCCAAGTCCTTCCTGCAGTCCGTGTCCGGCTGCACTGTGGCGGTGCCGGCACCAGAGGGCGCCACAGGCACAGTGGCGTATTGTCCTGACGGAGGCGAGAAGGACGTGAGGAACAGTGTGGAGGCTGCAGTCAAAGTTCAACCAGGGTGAGAAGACTCTATGACGTCATCCTCTTCATCTCCTTTTCTTTTTCTTCTTCTTCGTTCCATTTCTCTTCTTTATCATTCTTCATTTTTCTTTTATTCTTGCTTCTCTTTTCTTATCATTCTTTCTTGTCATTTCTTCTTCAACACTTCTTTATTTGTTCTTAAATGACCTCCTTTACTTCTTCTTCTGTCTTCCTTCTCGTTCTCTCTCGCTCCGTCACGTTCGTTTCTCTCCGTCACAGCTGGATGAAGTGCGTCGGTGTGTTTGTTCGCACAAACAATGTCGGACTCCGTAGTGTTCTCTGGATTCTTCCCAACATGATGATATGTTTAGTCGCTATTCATCATTTAATGGCTGGTTGTCGCAGTGCTGCCCCGCAAATGGGGTTGGCTTTGTTAACAACTGGAAAACCTTCTGGGGAAAACCTGGTCTGCTTAGGAGAGACTGATCCATCCCACGTTGGAAGGAGCATCTCTTTGTACGAGTAAAACGATTAAAACTAGTCCGTTTCTGTCGCTCCAACACGACGTCACATCCGGGTCTTAATACTTTGCTTTATGGAGAGAAAAGGTCAAAATGCAGAGTGTACGGGTCGTTTATTCGCCGCTACAAGTCAAATAAAGATACAACTTTACGATCGAAAGGACTCGATCTTTGCCGGCAGCTCTACAGGTCGATAGCTCCGGGAAAGACGGTCCTGGGTTATGGGTCCCCTCTATATTTAAGGGAAAGTTTCTGTCCAGGGGGGCGTATTTTCCGGGGCAGTGGTTCTTTGATGTTAGTTCCTGTCTCGAGTCACCTGGAGAGCAACATCCCTGCCTCCCCGCCGTGTGGGCCAGTTTCTTTGTCTTCCAGCCCCCCTTTTTTGGGTGTGTTCTTTCTTGCTCTTTTGTTTCACGCTCACAGGTGTGAACAGAGCAGACAGTCTGTCCCTCACCAAGTCGCTGAATAATCTCTAGTCTGTTTCAAGCTACCCTTGAGACAGTGTATATCAGTATGAAAGTGAAATGTTGGTTGTGAATGTGTATTTAAACGTTTAAGCTCTTAGATGAGGCTAGTAATTTATACTCTATATTTTTATTATCTTTTTAGCATTAATTTAACTTATGGCGTATACGTATAGTGTATAATAATTTTCAATCTAACAACTCCCCCTGTTGACGTGGCCTTTACAGGTCACGTCATAAACAAAAAGTTCAATTCTTTCTTCAAAAGTTCAAATCAATTTTCTAAATCAATGGTTGTTCCGCAGCAACATTTTATAGTTTTTTATCTAATATTATCATTTTCCCAACAACATATTATTATCATGTACCTGCACACGCTATATGTATAACCGAAAATATAATCATCTGTCTGTAATATTAATATTATTTTTAAACGGTGACACAAAGTTTGGCCTCATTCAGAAGTGGTCTTTCATCATTCTTTCATGTTTCTCAGCAGTCCAGTCCATCAGCATTATCGTTATCATCATCCTCTGCAGTCGGTCTGTTCGTTCTTCATCTTCCATAGTCGGTGTGACTGTTCTTCTTCGTCATCTAGTCCTCTTCGTCCATGTTCCGATTCCAGGCGTGCAGAGGAAAAACCGATCCCAGAAATCAGTCTTCTTCGATCTTCTCCGAGTCCATCTTCTTGAACCTACACACAAACAACCTTCATTCAGGAGTAGCTCTGACCAAAAAAAGTTTTTTATTAATGTAATAGAATTGGGTAATTTCCCCATGTACTTATCCGCTTGTTTCTTCTGATGGGGAATGTGGTTGATGCTTCTGAGTGCGTTTACTCATCCAGGTCAGAAAATCCTGCGTCCACTGATTTTGACCCTGGTTGGAGAGAGTAATATACACGTCCGCTGCCCTCTGCCTGTTATCTGGCAGTATGAGCGACCACAATACATGTTCTTTTACCCCATTTGTTTTGTTGTTCGTGTTTATTTTGTATTTTTATTATTTCCATATTGGTTCCTATTAACATTTTTATATTTATATATATTTTATATATATATATATTTATATTTTTTTTTATTTCTACTTTTAATATATATTTTATTTCTTCTTTAGTTTATTTTAAATCTAGATCAGTTTTAGTTTTAATCTAAATGAGCTAATTTTTATTGTTAGTGTAGTTTAAGTTTTAGGTTCATTCTTAGTTTTTGTTTGCTTATTTTTTCATTTTTCTTTTCTTTTTCACTTTGATTTACCCGGGCGTCCCCCATTTAGGACATAATACCAGGAATCCCCAAATTAGGAACATCAGTTTCATCAATACTGTTCACTGTTCATTCATTGCTCATTCCATTCATACATCAACCTCCCCTAGAGGACACATAACATCTTTTTATGTTACCTGTCCTTTGGGCTACTGTTGTCTGATCATCTCAAAGATCACCTTGATCCAACTCCCCCTGTTTAACTACGCCGTCTCTGCTGTAGTCCCTCTTGTGGAACCTGTGAGAGTCTTAAGATGTTATTTTACCAGGTTTTCTTCAAATGGTGGTGTGACTGTTCTGCACTGGTGTTGGTGCCACCCCCTGCTGTGTCACATTCCAGGTATCTCCACCTGAATGCTAATTTAAACCTGGATCCTCCATGACCTTTGTTAGGTCATTTTTAAGGCTTCCTTTGTCTCCTTCAACTGTAAAAGGAGAACTAGACATATTCGTTAAATACAAGAAAAACATACAACTTTTCTTTCTGCAAAATTGAAACTGGGGTGTTATGTTGTCTGACCTCACCTGTGCTGAACTTTGGAAATCATTCCTTTACCATTCAATTAAAACCTACATCTATTTTATATGAAACCTTTTAAGTCATTTTTCAAATGAATGGCACCACTATTTATTTATGTTGCTAAGACTTCCCTGTCAGAAACAAGTATTCTAAATGAGATTGTAAAGCATTGTACAGTAAGGATGCAAAAGTAACCATTTTCACTTTCATTGATAAATTCAACTTCTGTAATTAACAAATTCCTGATAAAAACATATCTCATGGGCTTTGTAATGCAATGTTTTAAAACCTTATGTCACCGTGCAAAATTTTGACCAAACATTAATTACCTAGAGACCTTTCTTAAATGACCATTTCAGCAACTGATTCACACCTCCACTTCTACAACCTGATTCACACCTCCATTGCTACTCAAAATTCTTCTCCTTACCTACAACCTACAACTGGACACAGAAGTCACTTTCTCCATGAGCCTGACATCATCTCCTCTGTTGCACCACGGCTCATGTGGAATTGTTTACAACCTGTGGAATGTCAGCAGGGGTCCGTGTCCTTTGTTTTAACTGTCCTCACAACACAACTCGCTCCAGCCTCTGTGCAGCTGATTTAAAACATCTCCTTTCCTGTAATTACACAACTTAACACATTCAGTTAGTAATAGCCATGAAATTGAATTCCTTCGTCTTGCTGATTATTTATCTGTTGTTTTTAGCTTTTCTTTCTGCTATCACTAGTTTGATGAGGGCTGAGGATTCATATCAGGTAGGGGCAGGTGATGCCGGCCCCTTCTACTCGGCTTGCGGAACTGTGGTCCTGCATGACTTCTGAAAAATCTACATCCCCTTTTTATTTTAAGAGATTTGTAATATGCTGGGATCTGTGGGTAGAAAGGACATTCATTTCTCCAGTGACCTGGTTGTCCACATGAAAAGCAGCAGTCGTTGCCTGGTGTGAAATACTGTTGGGCTGCAGCCATTTGCTGCCGCTGTTCAGCTTCCCCATCTTTGTGCATGCATGACATCAGTTCATTCACATCCACCTTTGTAGGGAACACCTTTCTCATGGCCTTAAATATTCGTTTTGCATGAGGAGAAAAAAGTGCTTGGTATGGCCCCCTACAAGTTCATGCTTTTTCCTCTATTTTTAACAAATTATCAAAATCCACACATGCCATAACAATTTGTCTCCAATCTCCAATAGCCAATACAATTCCTGTCACATTGTTGCAAAAAACATTAATCCACGGACCTGCTCCCCTTTCCAAAGGAGGAAGTTTTTCTTTCAGACATTGTACATCCATTATAGTTGCTGAGACGTAATCAGTATAATCCCTCTTTCTTCTACTCTTCATCACTAGAGGAAACTGTCCATGAGGTCCTGTTCCCAATCCATCTAGTCTCCCTTTCTCACCTTTTCTAGTTTTAACTTTATGTTTAGAGGGTGTCAGTGGCGTGCCTGGGTCAAGTCTATAATTACAATGATTGTCTTGTTCCTCATTCTTACTGCTGCTTCTTTCCTCACTGTCATTTTTCTTTTTCAATTTTTCTGATTTGTCATCTACCTCCTCACACAGCTGCTCTATAGTTCCAAGTGTACTTGTCATGGCTGCACTCACATCTTTATCTACTTTTTCTTGTCTTATTGCTAATTCAAATATGTTAAGTGTTTTTTTCTGCTGTGTCTAACAGATCTCTTGTGAGAATGTCTTGCCTGTGTGTTATTATTGCTACATTATCTATTATCTCTTTTAAATGTATCATTTTTGTTTTATCTATTTCATTACCATCTTGATCCATCATCAGCTGCCCTCCTGTAACATTGAACACTGGAGCCTGGGTGTTCACTTTCTCTTTCATTACCATTTGTTGCAATCTATCAGACAACATTTGTGAGTTTACATTTTGGTTTCCACCTTCTAGGTAAGGTGGTGGTGAATCAGTTTTTTCAGTTACATTATTTTCATCAACAACTTCTTTTTAACAGCTTTCACTGGTGCCATCACTTCAGTATTTAACTTTATCATTTTTACCATTTCCATAATCACAAAAAATCTGTCTCTATCAGTTTTAGTTTTTTCTAACAAAGCCAGTCTGTATTTTTCACTAAACAACATGCTTGTTTTTCTCCTCCTAATGACTTCAAGTTCTAGATTAATATTTTTCACATTTTCACCAAGAATATCTTCTTCAGGCATACGCATGCCCCAATCAGGCAGATTTCCAACCTTTCTTTGCTTTTTAGCCCATTTATACCAGTTTTTCACAACATTTTTCCGATCCAACGGAGCAATTTTTTCCACATAAGAACTTACAGAGCGAAACAATACAGCACCACATGATCCTATTCCACGAGACTGCCATTTTAACCACAGTTCAGATAAATCCATTTCTTATTTTTATTTATTTTATTTTTTCCTTCTTTTTGTTATTTTTATTTTATTTATTTTTACACCAATTGTTCGTCTCCCTCTCTATAAGAGAACTGTCACGCTTGAATACCTATATTATAATCCCAAACTTTATTATGACATGACAATCAAATAAAGTTAATTTTACCATTTAAAAAAAAACTCATAGAACTTACAAGAAAAAACTCTTTTTTAAACCAATAGAAACTGAAGAATTTCTTTCCACAAAACTTGAAAAACATGTATTAGCATTAACGTCGCATTTAGTCAAGAAAGTCGTTATTTTTTTTATCACAATATAGGTACTCACTATGCAACCAACGTAACATAAGAAACAACAAAAGTATTTGAATTCGTAAAACTTGAGGCGCAAGAAATGCTTTCTTCCCCAAAAATATTATAACACGCTTGAATACTCATTTTATAATTACCAAAAATTTGTATAAAAAAAAATTGCAACATGAAATTCACAAGCAAAAAACGCTTTTTTCAACCAATAGTGTCACGGGTGGAACACGTCAGGAGACCCAGATGCGGAAGTGAATAATCCACGGAGGAAATGTTCAGAACAAAGTCTTTTAATTATCCACACGGTCGGAAAGGACCGAAACAAAAAACATAACAGGCGCTCGGGACGGAGGCAGGACGCGGCTGGAGATCGGGGTCTCAGATCCGCAACTACAACAAAGGGGAAAAAAGACTCACGTGAGCAACTAAAATCGCTGACAACGTCAGGGGTCTTCAAAAGATCGTTCATTCAAAACACGAGCACGGAGTGATCTGAGATGCCAACCTGGTCAGGAAACTGAATACTCTGGCGAGTTCTTCCGGTTAGAGATGCTCCTTATCTGAGGGAAGAACCCGCCATTCAATCATCCCCAGCCGCGCACCTGCCAGCGTCTGTCAAGACAAACAGAGGAACACGTACCAAAAACGGAAACACAACTTCAAAATAAAACCGGAAAGAACATAAACATGACAGTACCCCCCCCTCTAGGTAGCGCCTCCAGGCGTTCTACCCGGTCTTTCCGGGTGCTCCCGGTAAAAGTCTCGGAGGAGGGAGAGGTCCAGGATGAGTGAGCGGGAGATCCAGGAGCGCTCCTCTGGACCGTAGCCCTCCCAGTCCACTAGGTACTGGAAGCCCCGACCTCTGCGGCGAACCTCCAGGATCTTGTGGACTCTGTACGCGGGGTGATTGTCAATGATGAGAGGAGGAGGTGGAGGCTCGGCTGGCGCACTGAGAGGACTGGTGGTGACGGGCTTCAGGAGAGAGACGTGGAAGGTGGGATGGACCTTGAGCGACGGAGGGAGCTTGAGGCGCATGGCAGTGGGATTTATGATCCTTTCGATCTCAAAAGGCCCCACGAACCTAGGAGCCAGCTTGCGTGATTCCACAGGAAGGGGAAGGTCCCGGGTGGACAACCAGACCTTCTGGCCAGGTGAGTACCTCGGGGCTGGCACACGGTGCTTGTCAGCGAGACGTTGATTCCTTGTGGCGGTGCGGGACAAGGCCGCCCTGGTCTGGTGCCAGACAGACCGACAACGTCGTAGGTGGGCCCGAACTGAGGGAACCGCTGCCTCCCTCTCCTGAGAGGGGAAGAGAGGTGGTTGATACCCGTACGCTGCCATGAATGGTGACCTCCCAGTGGCAGATGAAGTTAGGGAGTTGTGAGAATACTCCACCCAGGGGATGTGCTGACACCAGGAGGCAGGGTGACGAGCTGACACGCAGCGTAGAGCTGATTCCTGGTCCTGGTTGGCCCGTCTGTCCGTTGCTCTGCGGATGGTAGCCCGACGAAAGGCTAGCCTTAGCCCCCAGGGATCTACAGAAGGCTCTCCACACTTGCGAGGAGAACTGGGGTCCACGATCCGAGACGATGTCCACCGGGATGCCATGGAGTCTAAAAACGTGTAGGACCAGCAGGTCCGCTGTCTCCAAGGCTGACGGTAACTTGATCAGGGGAGATAAAGTGAACCATCTTGGAGAAGCGGTCCACTACCGTCAGGATTACAGTCCTACCCATGGATGGAGGAAGACCGGTGACAAAGTCCACTGAGATGTGCGACCAGGGGCGACTCGGCACAGGTAAGGGTTGAAGGAGTCCCGCGGGGGGCGACGAGAGGACTTTCCGTGAGCACACGTGGCACATGCAGCCACAAACTCCTGGACGTCGCGTGCCATCTCCGGCCACCAGAATCTCTGTCTGAGAAACGAGAGTGTCCTCGAAACGCCCGGGTGACACGCTCCCTTGTGGTTGTGCCCCCACTGAAGCACCTGGGCACGAGCTGGCTGCGGAACAAAAAGTCTATCAGGCGGTCCAGAGCTAGGTCCTGGGTCACTCTCCTGGGCCTCCTGAACTACCCTCTCTATATCCCAGCTGGCCGCCCTGATGAAGCACCGCTTAGGGAGGATGGTCTCATCCGCCAGACCCTCCTGGGAAGGAGCAAACTGTCGGGATAAGGCATCAGGCTTAACGTTCTTACCTCCCGGGCGGTACGTCAGGGAAAAGTCAAATCGACCCAAAAACAGGGCCCAACGGGCCTGGCGGGAGTTCAGGCGCCTGGCCTCCTGTAAATAGAGCAAGTTCCTATGATCCGTTAAAACCAGAAAGGGTACCTCTGAGCCCTCCAGCCAATGCCTCCACTCCTGAAGTGCCGCCACCACCGCCAGGAGCTCCCGGTTGCCAATGTCATAGTTCTGCTCCGCTGGGGACAGCTTCCGGGAGTAAAAGGCACAGGGATGCACCTTGTTGTCCTTGGCGCACCTCTGAGACAGCACTGCCCCTATGCCGGTGTCCGAAGCGTCCACCTCCACGATGAACTGACGGACTGGGTCAGGGTGTCGTAGGATAGGCGCGGAGGAGAACAGCGAGCGCAGCAAGATAAACATACACAAAATCATTCAAGAAGTCCACTAAGACCTCATTAATAAGTCTCTGGAAAACCGCTGGCGCATTGGTCAGGCCAAACGGCATGACCAGATACTCGAAGTGTCCTAGGGGGGTCTTAAAAGCCGTCTTCCACTCATCGCCCTCTCTAACACGAACCAAGTGATAAGCACTTCTAAGGTCCAGTTTAGTGAAGATCATGGCTTTGTTCAGAGGATCAAAAGACGGGTCTATGAGTGGGAGGGGATAACGATTCTTGACGGTTATGCTGTTTAACCCCCGGTAGTCTATACAAGGTCTCAGGGACTTGTCCTTCTTACTAATAAAAAAGAACCCTGCACCAAGAGGCGAAGAAGAGGGGCGAATTAAACCGGCGGTCAGTGACTCCCCGATATACGTGTCGAGGGCCTGACGCTCCGGACGAGAAACCTTGTACAGTCGACTACAGGGAAGTGGAGAACCAGGAAGTAGGTCGATGGCGCAGTCATAGGGACGGTGCGGTGGTAGGGATAGCGCCCTCTCTTTGCTAAAAACCTCACCCAAACTGTGATACCCCCGCAGGAACGGAGGAAAGATCAGGAGGGGGAGAAATGGGAAGTGGAGGACGAGAGGTAGTAGGTGCAGACCGGAGACACTGTGAATGACAATGAGGGCTCCAACCAAGTACCGTGGAGTTCACCCAATCAAAGTGAGGATTATGGATACGAAGCCAGGGGAGACCGAGAACTATAGGAGAAGAGGGAGATGAAATGAGAAGAAAACAAATTACCTCAGAGTGGTTACCCGAAATAGTGAGGGAAAGGGGAGTGGTCTGGTGAGTCACGTCGAGGAGCGGTCGGCCATCTATGGCGCAGACCGGGCGGGGAACGTCTAGTTTAACCAGGGGAAGGTTGAGGGAAAGGGCGAAGTCTCGGTCAATGAAGTTGTCGTCAGCGCCAGAGTCGATCAGAACAGCTTCAGCAGTCGAAGTCATGTCAACAGTCAATCAGTCCAGGTAGAATGATCCGGTGAGTGGGGTCATGAGATGAGTGGGTGTGTCCCACCCGAGCACTAACCTTAGGGCGACTAGGGCAGACACGTAGTAGATGACCAGGCTCGCCACAGTACAAGCACAGTCCCCTCGTGAGCCTGTGGGAGCGCTGTTCGGGAGACAAACGTGTACGACCCAGCTGCATTGGCTCGTCGGGTGGCGGCGTCTGAGTCTCAGGAGTCAACTGAGGAGCTGGTCGGTCAAAAGGGAAAGAGAAGAAGAGAAAACGTCCTTGCCACGTTCCCTGCGGCGTTCCCTCAACCTATTATCGATCCTGATGGCTAGGCTGATAAGAGCCTCTAACCCCTCTGGTTCATCCCGGGTGGCGAGTTGATCCCTGACGGAGCTACTTAACCCCTGGGTAAACGCGGTTATAAGTGCGGGCTCATTCCAACCACTCTCGGCGGCTAATATACGGAAATCTACGAGTAATGCCCCACAGACTCCTCTCCCTGTCTTAACCTAAGTAACTTGCGAGAGGACACAGCGGGAGAGCGATGTGGTAGGTCAAAAACCCGGCGCATCTCGTCAGTAAAACCGTCATAATTCGCTAGAGCCGGAGTGTTAGACTCCCACAGAGAAGTAGCCCAGTCCGCTGCTCTACCCTGGAGGAGATTTATCAGATACGCGATCTGGGCGCGACCCGTGGAAAACGTGGAGGGCTGCTGGCTAAACAGTAACTAGATCTGGAGTAAAAAACGTGCACAACCACCCACTTCTCCACTATAATGTTCCGGTGTGGGTATCGTGGGTTCGCGTAGAGCCGGCAGTCTCTCAGGTTGAGCAGGAGCGGAGACAGTCTGCGTGCGCACAGAGGCTGCGGTGGCTGCAACAGGTGCGGGAGGGGCCAAACGAAGAGTCAGCTCACCCACGGCGGGGGTCCATCTGGTGGCCAGAGTATTCTGTCACGGGTGGAACACGGCAGGAGACCCAGATGCGGAAGTGAATAATCCACGGAGGAAATGTTCAGAACAAAGTCTTTTAATTATCCACACGGTCGGAAAGGACCGAAACAAAAAACATAACAGGCGCTCGGGACGGAGGCAGGACGCGGCTGGAGATCGGGGTCTCAGATCCGCAACTACAACAAAGGGGAAAAAAGACTCACGTGAGCAACTAAAATCGCTGACAACGTCAGGGGTCTTCAAAAGATCGTTCATTCAAAACACGAGCACGGAGTGATCTGAGATGCCAACCTGGTCAGGAAACTGAATACTCTGGCGAGTTCTTCCGGTTAGAGATGCTACTTATCTGAGGGAAGAACTCACCATTCAATCATCCCCAGCCGCGCACCTGCCAGCGTCTGTCAAGACAAACAGAGGAACACGTACCAAAAACGGAAACACAACTTCAAAATAAAACCGGAAAGAACATAAACATGACAAATAGAAGTCCACGGCAGTTGACCGTGAAACTTCTTTTATAAATATAGTAAGCCGTTTTTTACCTCTTTTAAAAATAAACTCGCAGCATAAAACTTACAAGAAAAAAACGATCTTTTTTAGCCAATAGAAATTTAAGAAAGCTATAAATTTCTTTATTTAAAACTTGAAAAACACACATTAGCGTTAACGTTGCATTAATCAAGAAAGTTGTTTTTTGTTTTTTATCATAATATAAGTACTCATAAGGCAGCGTAACCTATAAAAAGCTCTATTTTTTCCCATTCACACACCATTCGTACTCAAGGGGATTAAGCATCTCTAAAAGGGTGAATCCAATGCCTTTAAAGCGTGCTAATAGAGATATATTTGTCACTCGATAGAACCCCCGGCCAATTATGTTCTATCTGTGATTACTTTAGGTGCCAAGAGTCGTAACGGAAAATAAAACCAAAACAACAAGTTATATGTTTAAGGTAAGGTAAAACTTTATTGATGATGTTTTTTTTCCAGTAGCCAGCAATTTTTCATAAACAATAAAAAATAATACATAAAAAATAAAATAAGAAAAGAACATAAGAGGAAGAACAAGATGACACAATCTAAGTATAAAGATAAAGACAAAAAGCTTTGCTTGCCTTACAAGCGGAACCCATCCACTCATAAGGCTTCTAAATCGATTAACTCAGCCAGACGAAACTAGAAATTAAATAAAAAGGTTTTCTGCTTACCATATTTTGGGCCCGTTCGTCTGACTGGCCTCAGTCGCCGTCTTTTCGTCCATGAATCTCCAAACAAATCCGAGGGTCACTCGCACCAATTAAAACGATTAAAACTTAGTCCGTTTCTGTCGCTTCAACACGACGTCACGTCCGGGTCTTAATACTTTGCTTTATGGAGAGAAAAGGTCAAAATGCAGGGTGTACGGGTCGTTTATTCGCCGCTACAAGTCAAACAAAGATAC
>JACEEU010001106.1:0-17452 GCA_016630915.1 Callionymus lyra
TTGAAACCATTCAATATTGTGATGACACTGATATACTTCCATAGTTTCTCTTCATCTGGTCCATCAACATCAAATCAACCATAACATGAACACATTCAATCAAACACTTGTTGATGTTCAAAAGTCCAGCATGAATCAATGACGTGTCAATAGTTGGTATCAAAGGTTTGAAAGAAACTTTGACTGAACTATATTAGAGAGGAAGCAGACAACAAACCACAACTGAAGATCTTATCAATGTAAATAGTTGAGTTTGTCTTTAAATAAACTCTTTCAATTCTTGTCAAATAGAAAATTGAAAAAGTCACTTGTTGATGAAACTCGTCTCTTTCACAGGCTGGACTTGTGTGAACTGTCAGAGAGAAGTTGTTCACTTCTGTCCTCAGTCCTCAGCTCTCCGTCCTCTAGTCTGACTCTACTGGACCTGAGTGACAACAAGCTGCAGGATCCAGGAGTGGAGCTGCTGTCTGCTGGACTGAAGAGTCCACACTGTCACCTGGAGACTCTCAGGTCAGAACATCATCTTTTCTACATCATCAAAGCTCAAATGTAAAGTCAGAGGTGGAAACACGAGTCAAAGTCTGTCATCACTTTGTTCTTCAGTGAAGCAGCTCATAGATACATTTGTATGTTTGTGTAGCAGGTAAAGATGTTACGTAGTTTATAAAAATATCATCTTAATAAATCATTGTAATGATAAACAAACAAGCGTCAACTTTAAATGAAAATGAATAATAATCAAAACAACAGTCGTTGCATATTCTTTATCCAGTGTTCTCGCGTCATCTGTCTCGTAGAAGACAAAACACTTTAGAGTGGAATCTTGAGGTTTGTCTTTGATTTGTTTTCATCGTTTGTTTTTTCCACCGTTGTTGTCTCTGTTCTTCTCTTATGGTTCATCTGTTGTTCATGAGGTCTACGACTATTTTAACAGTCGACTGGTCACCAAATATTGAAACCATTAAGTCGACTAATCGGATCATTCTTACATTTTTCTTCAATTTATCATGAAGTTTCTTTAATGAAACAAAACTACTTTACTTACTTTAAGCTTCTTTTGAAGCTAAATATGTTCATAAATGTACATTGAAGCCAATAAGTTTTGTTTGTCATGTCTTTTACTGAGACTCCAATTCATTCAGCAACAGTCCAAACCAACAGAGTCAAAACAACCATCAACGGTGACTTAAAACATAAACAAAAAAACAGCAGATCTTTGTTCACTTGATAAGTATTTTGTACACGTCAGTATTATTAAAGGAATCATAAATACATTTGTCTTGTGACAGAGAAAACACTCAGAGTGGTGACTTTGACTAACTGAACCACATTAACAAGTCATTTCAAAGTCAATTGTTTACAATAAATGACTGTTTTTACTTGAATTTAATGTTACAACTGTGTGAATAAAATCATTATAAAATAAAGATCAATAATACAATTACAAAAAACTTAATTTCACTGACACTCACGTATAGAAAGTATAGTTTTGTAAAAGCATCAGTTAACAGTCAAATCATATATTGATGATAATTTTAAAGACGTGGTTAAAGTCATCATGTGTGGTGGATGTAAAGAGATTCAATTCAATTCAATTCAATTCAATTCAATTTTATTTAAAGTGTCTTATCATAACAAAGTTATCTCAAGACACTATACAGTTGAAATAAGACTACAGTTGATTAAGGAAAAATAGATCCCAGCAATTCAACAAAGAGCAAGAAACAAAACACTGTATAGTGAGCTGTACAGTGAGCAATGGCGAGGAAAAACTTCCTTTTAGAAGGCAGAAACCTCGAGCGGAACCAGACTCATTGTTGACGGCCTGCCGCTTGACCGGCTGGGAGGAAGGATGGGGGGTAGACAGATGGATAAGGAGAGGAGTGAGAGAGGATATAGTGAGAGAAAAGAGGAGAGTGTAGGAGGGTCCATGGAGGTGCTGGAGAGAACTCGGGATCTGATGACGTGGTGAAGATCCTGGATCAGCAGCAGCTCTGGAGGTGGATCCCTGGATCAGCAGCAGCTCTGGAGGTGGATCCCTGGGGCTCCGGGTGAGAAATAAAAAGGTGTGGGTTTGGGACAAATGTATACAATACACAGGTATACAGACTCCGGTGACGGGTGAAGATATATAGAGGGGAGAGGGGGGAGGTTGAAATAGCCAGGCCAGAGGGCACATACCTAGCACAGCAGGATCCAGACACAGGGGCCCAAGCCGCGGCAGGAACCCGCGGGAGACCAGGACCCGGCAGGCGAGATAACCACCAGAGCCGACCCCAAACACCAGCGAGAAGGCGGACCACCACCGGGGGCGCGAGAGGGAAAGCACAGGCGAGGACGACCGAGGAAGCAGAGGAGGGGAGGCACCAGGCGCAGGCACCGAGGCAGAGGGGCAGCCGGAAGAACCAGTCAGGGGATAGAGCCCCGGGGCCAGGCTGGGCCACGGAAGACCCCCAGACCATCAGGCTGCCACCAAGTCCATAGCAGGGGACCGAGTCAAGGAGATAGGGATCCACCACAGCAGCGGCGGCGGAGCCCCCCCAATACCCTGCGGACACGGCCAGTAGCCGGGTCGAGTGCCACCGCATGAGCCCGGGGGAGCAATGGCCAGGTCCCCCGGGTCACAGGGGGGCCACGGTTGTGCGGGCAGGGCGGGGGCAATGGGGCTGCAGCCGTCCGGGAACGGCTCCCAATCTTTGAACTGTAGACCGTCCCCAACAGCCGCAGCCCACTTCCCCCATGTCATGAGGGAAGTTTGGGGGGCCAGCAGTATTTCATGGGCGGTCCACGGTCTCTAAGGTGCAGAGGCCCCGCCCATCACACGTACTGACCCCCAGCCCCCGCCCCCATCCACCATGCAGCACCCAGGGGGACAGCAGCACTTGCATGGGCGGTACATGGTCTCTACGGTATCATGGGTCCGCCCAATGCCTCCGCCGTCCCCCCAATGTGGCCCCGCCCAGTGTGCCCCCCCCACCCGGGAAGCCCCCGAAAGACCGACCAACCCGGCCACGAACCCTCAGGACCAAGGGCGACAAACTCCCCGACCACAGCACATGCCACACAGGGCGGGTTGAGGACCACAGCCACCGCTGCAGCAGACACCCACCCCAAGACAGGCCCCCCACCACAGACCAGGCGAAGCCATCAGGGCCGGAAGGTCATCCAGAACACCCGGCCAGCCCCAGCCCCACCCCCTAGCGGTTCACCCGCCAACCCCGTCAGTGGGACCAGCAACCCCCCAGCCCTAGCACCGCCCCCAGCGCAACCCCCCATCCACCACCCCAACCACCCCTGCCAGCACCAGCCCCCACACACCACCAAAGACCCCCGGAAGCGGGCCACCCCCCCCGCCGGCACACGGGGCCATCGCGGCACCAGCGGTCACCACCACCAGGCCCAAGGCACCCACAGGCCCCACCCGCCGGGCCCCTCACACCCGAATCGGCCAAGCCAGAACGGCCCCGGCGAGAAAAGAAGGATATACAGAGCTCGGTGTCTAAAACTAAAACTCCTCCAGCATTCTCAGCCTATAGCAGCTAAGATAAACAGTTTTGTTAGTTATGACAGCTAGAGATAAACAGTCAAGTTAATTATAGGCTTTATCGAAAAGTAAGGTTTTAAGATTATTTTTAAACATAGAAAGGGTGTCTGCCCTCCGTACTGAAGCCGGTAGTTTGTTCCACAGCAGAGGGGCTTGAAAACTGAAGGCCCTGGCTCCGAATCTACATTTAGAGATTTGTTGTATAACTAGTAGATCAGAGTTTAGGAATCGTAAGGTCCTTGAGGGTTGGTAAGTTTGGATTAAATCTTTAATGTATGTTGGTGCTAGACCATGTAAGGCTTTATTGGTTAGGAGAAGGATTTAAAATTGTATTCTAAATTCTACAGGAAGCCAATGTAGGGAAGACAGTACAGGGGAAATGTGTTCGCGCCTCTTAGTCTTAGTCAGGACACGAGCTGCAGAGTTCTGAATGAGCTGAAGAGTTCTGAGAGACTTTTTAGAACAGCCTGAGAGAAGAGAGTTACAATAGTCCAGCCTGGAGATAACAAAAGCATGGATGAGCTTCTCAGCAGCATCTAAAGGAAGGAAGTGCCTAATTTTTTGAAATGTTACGAAGGTGGAAGTAAGCAGTCCGTGAGATTTGTTTTATGTGTGAGTTAAATGATAAGTCCTCGTCAAAGCATACATCCAGATTCTTTACAGTGGTGCTAGTAGCAGGAGCAAGTCCATTTTGTAAAGCTAGATCATTAGTTAATGATTGTCTGAGATGTTGCGGACCAACTAGTAAAACCTCAGTCTTTTCCGAGTTCAGTAGGAGGAAGTTTTTGGTCATCCATGACTTGATATCTGTGATACAGGACTGTAATTGTGTTAGCTGATTTCTTTCATCTGGCTTCATGGACAAGTAAAGTTGGGTGTCATCAGCATAACAGTGAAAATGTATAGAGTGTCTTCTAATCAAGTCCCCTAGTGGGAGCATATAGATTGTGAATAGTATTGGACCAAGAACAGAACCTTGTGGGACACCATAGCTGACCTTAGTGTGTGTCAATGAGAGGTGGTTGACATGTACATAGTGCGTTCTATCCGACAGGTAGGATTTAAACCAGTTAAGAGCAGTTCCACGAATGCCTAAATGGTTTTCTAGCCTCTGTAGAAGGATTTGGTGGTCGACAGTGTCAAATGCAGCACTGAGATCTAGAAGAACAAGAACTGAAACATGGCCCTGATCAGAGGCCATCAGTAGGTCGTTACTTACTTTTACCAGGGCGGTCTCTGTGCTGTTGTGTTCCCTAAAACCAGACTGAAACACCTCAAATTGATCATTGTCCTGGAGATAATCACAGAGCTGACTCGTTACCACTTTCTCCAGAAGTTTTGAAATGAATACTAGATTAGAAATAGGCCTATACTTAGTGAGGACCTCTGGATCAAGAGTGGGTTTTTTAAGCAGAGGTTTAATTACTGCAACTTTAAAAATCTGAGGCACGTAGCCGGATGTTATTGACAAGTTAATAATGTCAAGTATGAAAGTGCTAATTAAGGGGAACAGTTCTTTAAGTAGCCATGTGGGAATAGGATCGAGAAGACATGTTGTGGACTTTGAGGAGGAAACAACCTGGGACAGCTGTCGAGGACTCACTGGTAGAAAGGAGTCAAAGTATGTATCAGTCATAGTGTCTGTGACCGGTGAGGCTGCACTGGTTGTATTAGAAGAATCTAGGAGGTCTTGAATCTTTCCTCTAATAGTTACAATTTTTTCATTAAAAAAGTTCATAAAGTCATTGCTACTAAGATGAGAAGGGATGGACTGCTCAATGGACTGATGGCTCCGTGTCAGCCTGGCAACAGTACTGAATAAGAACTTGGGGTTATTCTTATTTGCTTCTATAAGTGATGAGTAGTAGCTGGCTCTGGCTTTCCGAAGAGATGCCTTGTATATTTTTAACCTATCCTGCCAGTCCTGGTAGAATTCATTATGTTTCGATGAACGCCATTTCTTCTCTAGTCGTCTAGAAACCTGTTTTAATT
This sequence comes from Callionymus lyra, assembly GCA_016630915.1. Classification (NCBI taxonomy): domain Eukaryota; kingdom Metazoa; phylum Chordata; class Actinopteri; order Syngnathiformes; family Callionymidae; genus Callionymus; species Callionymus lyra. The sequence continues at coordinate 5,537 of JACEEU010001106.1, forward strand.
AACGTGTTTCCTGAGTATACCAGGGAGCAAGATTACTTCTGTTAACAGTCTTTTTAGTTAGTGGTGCGATTAAGTCAAGCGTATTGTGCAACGAGTCTGTAAAACTGCCCACAAAGTTATCAATGTCTGGGTGACTATGGGTAGAGTTTCTTGACACACTGAGGCTAGGCGTTTTACTGAGCACAGAGGGAATTATTTCCATAAACTTGGTAACGACACTTTCAGACAGACATCTTTTGAGAGTGCTCCTACTCTGTAGACTTGGCTCATTTAAAATGAAGTCAAAGGTTATTAATTGATGGTCGGAAAGAACTGAATTCTGAGGAGAGACAATAACATTTTTAATTTCAAGTCCGTATGCTAGGACAAGGTTTAATGTGTGCTTAAAGCAGTGAGTCGGTTCATGTACATACTGAGAGAAACCAAATGACTCCAGGATAGAGTTAAACCTGTTAGCTAAGCTATCATGGACCATATCAACATGGATGTTAAAGTCACCAACAATAATCACTTTATCTGATTTAAGCACCAGGCTGGTCAAGAATTCAGGGAACTCAGACAAGAATTCAGAATAAGGTCCAGGGGGACGATAGACTCCAACAAAGAGAAGTGACTGACCTGATCTCAAGGTTGTATTAGATACGCTAAGTATAATACTTTCAAAAGAGTTGAAATCATAATGTGGTCTAGTAAAGGTTGACAGACATGAGTTGATGATGGCTGCGACTCCACCTCCTCGACCAGAGCGTCGAGGGGCGTTAAAGTTAGTGTGGCTGGGTGGTGTTGATTCATTTAAAGATACGTAATCATCTATAGACAGCCAAGTTTCGGTTAAGAATAATAAGTCAATGGTTTAATCTGATATAAGTTCATTAATTAGTGCAGCTTTTGAGGACAGGGATCGGATATTCAACAATCCACACTACAATGGTAGTATTTATTTGATTTAGATTTATTTGAATTCGATTTTCTTTAATAGCTCTTCTACTGACATTTTTACTTGGTTTTATTAAGCGGGTCAGATTGACCCTCTCTATGTGGTTAAAGGTGGGTGGCTGTTTGGGGAGAAGGGCAGAAGAGTGTGGAAGACTGCAGTTCTGCCTTCTGATCTGTGCTCTGAGTCACGTTACACTAAAACTCTCAACACTGCTAGACAAGAGAGATGCTCCTTCCAACGTGGGATGGATGCAGTCTCTCCTAAGCAGACCAGGTTTTCCCCAGAAGGTTTTCCAGTTGTTAACAAAGCCAACCCCGTTTGCGGGGCACCACTCCGACAACCAGCGATTAAATGATGAATAGCGAGTAAACATATCATCATTGGCCATATTGGGAAGGGGTCCAGAGAACACTACGGAGTCCGACATTGTTCGTGCAAATGCACACACCGACTGAACGTTTACCTTGGTGACCTCCGAGCGACGTAATCGGATGTAGTTGCTGCCGACATGAATAATTATCTTCCTGTATTTACATTTACCTTTCCCACAGCGCTTTATTTTTTTTACTTCGCCGCCCCCCGCCCCCGCGGCAGCGCACCCCCCCCCCGGGTTTCTCTTTTTTTTTCTCCCCCGGGAAGGGGACCCCCCCCCCCCCGGGGGGGGCCCCCCCCCCGGGGTTTTTGGTGGGGGGGGATTTTTTTCCCCCCCGGGGGGGGGGGGGGGGGGCCCCCCCCCCCCCGGCCGGGCCCCCCCCCCCCCCCCCCCCCCCCCCCCCCCCCCCCCCCCCCGCCCCGGGGGGGGGGGGGGGGGGCCCCCCCCCCCGCGGGGGGGGGGGGGGGCCCCCCCCCCCCCCCCCCCCCCCCCCCCCCCCCCCCCCCCCCCCCCCCCCCGAGATCAATGAAAGTTGATGTCATTTGCTGTAAGATTAACTTCAAATGTGAAGAAGATATTTCTGTTTGATTATTGATTCTTTCAGGTAGTAGATCCAGATATGAACATTTTATTTTGTAACATTTAGGAAATCCATGTGTGGTGAGTTGTTTGTTTTTGTACAGTGTAGGCTGCCCTCATCGTGTACTGACACTATTGTTAACTCGTCATCTTCATCAGCCGCTGGTTACGACTTCTTCACCCTCATTTAGAGGATTAGCGCCCCCACAAACAGGACAGGAGAGATGAAGTATTGACGTGACAACCAAGTGTGTTGTAAGAAAATATCAATATTTGTGCTCAGGTTATATACGGGTGTGAAAACTAACATGTTGGTAAGAAATGTCTTTCTCCAATGATTTGTGAGGCTCATCTACAACTACTTCACTTCACACTGAACACATGTGTCTCCATTTCTTGTTGAATCCATTGTGCTGATGGTATCTGTGATCATTCTCCTGACATGTGACTGTTGCAACAATCAGTCTCATCAAGTTGATCATGGTTTTCAACATTTTCAAGGTCAAACATTAAGAGAGAAAAGTGTCGATTTCCTACTTTGAATATGACGTGTTGATAAATGTCACTTCCTGTTGGAGCAGTTGAATCTATTTTCAGCTCATGAACTGAATATTGAAAAACATTTGCTTTGTTTCTTATGCAAGTAGATCAGTGTCATCAGAGAATTGAAGGATTGAATTTAACATTTCATTTTATTGATTGTTGTATTTTTTTTAACCATAGAATTATTTTCTGAAAAATTTAATTCAATAATTTAAATATTGAAAGGTTGGTTTTGTTTTCATTGAATAATGGAAAAAAATTTAGACATAGAGTTTAATATATATATATTATATATTGGATTTTAAACACGTTTAAAAAATAAATTTAAAATGATACTTGTTAAAAATATTGAATCTCGATTTTTTAATTTATAATTCCATACCAGCATTTTTATAATGTCTGTGTTTTGAAGAGGTAAAAAAAAGAGTTAAAAAATATTTATATTTTAACGTTGTAGATTTGAAGAGGTAAAAAATATATATATATATATATATATATATATATATATGTAGTTTTGAAGAGGTAAAAAATAAAAAAATAAAATAAAAATACAACTTTAAAACATCATTATTTTTTTTATTTTTTTTCACCTCTTCAAAACTCTCCAACATTAAAAAGGGGTAATATATATATTTATATTTTTGTTACTTGTTTTGAAGAGGTAAAAAAAATATTTATATTTTTTTAAAACATTAAAATATTTTTTTACATAAAAACTACAACATTAAAATATAAATGTTTTATTTTTTAAATCTACAAAAACTACAACATTAAAATATAAATATTTTTTACCTCTTCAAAACTAAAACATTAAAATATAAATATTTTTTACCTCTTCAAAACTACAACATTAAAATATAAATATTTTTTTACCTCTTCAAAACTACAACATTAAAATATAAATATTTTTTACCTCTTCAAAACTACAACATTAAAATATAAATGTTTTTTAACTCTTCAAAACTACAACATTAAAATATAAATGTTTTTTAACTCTTCAAAACTACAACATTAAAATATAAATGTTTTTTAACTCTTCAAAACTACAACATTAAAATATAAATGTTTTTTAACTCTTCAAAACTACAACATTAAAATATAATTTTTTTTTTCTTCTTCAAAACTACATTAAAACATTAAAATATAAATTTTTTTACCTCTTCAAAACTCCAGGGTTAAAATTTATATTGGATTTTAAACACTTTGACATTTTTATAATGAATTTAAAAGGATACTTGTTGATAACAATATTAAACTATATGTGTGAAAAAAACTTTACTCAATTAAAAAATATTGTTTTTATTATTCAATTAAATTAATAAAACCTTTAATATACAAAGCATTTAATTATTTAATCTTCAATTATTCAAAAAAGTAATTCAACATTTGAAAGGTTGAAACCATTCAATATTGTGATGGAACTGATATACTTCCATAGTTTCTCTTCATCTGGTCCATCAACATCAAATCAACCATAACATGAACACATTCAATCAAACACTTGTTGATGTTCAAAAGTCCAGCATGAATCAATGACGTGTCAATAGTTGGTATCAAAGGTTTGAAAGAAACTTTGACTGAACTATATTAGAGAGGAAGCAGACAACAAACCACAACTGAAGATCTTATCAATGGAAATAGTTGAGTTTGTCTTTAAATAAACTCTTTCAATTCTTGTCAAATAGAAAATTGAAAAAGTCACTTGTTGATGAAACTCGTCTCTTTCACAGGCTGAGCTACTGTGGACTGTCAGAGAGAAGTTGTTCACTTCTGTCCTCAGTCCTCAGCTCTCCGTCCTCTAGTCTGACTCTACTGGACCTGAGTGACAACAAGCTGCAGGATCCAGGAGTGGAGCTGCTGTCTGCTGGACTGAAGAGTCCACACTGTCACCTGGAGACTCTCAGGTCAGAACATCATCTTCTCTTGGTTCTGATAAGTTTCTAAAAGTGTTTCTCCTTCATTTCAGTCTGTCAGGGTGTCAGATCTCAGAGAGAGGTTGTTCTTCTCTGGCCTCAGCTCTGACATTGAACCCATCCCACCTGAGAGAACTGGACCTGAGCGGGAATCATCCAGGAGGACCAGGACTGGAGCTGCTGTCTGCTGGACTGAAGAGTCCAGACTGGAGACTGGAGACTCTCAGGTATGAACAGAGCAGCAGAACTCACTGACTGAACTCCAAAGATCTTCAGACTGAACATTTGATGCTCAGACTCTTCATCTGAACTGAGCACATGAATCCAAACTCTGAGTTCCTCCATGTTCTCCTGCTGGACACCAGTGGAAGCATGAAGGAGACAGTTGAGACTGAGCAGCCTGTTTATAGATCCATCTTTGTTGTCATCAACAGTCATGACTGAGTCGTCCACTGAGAATGAAACAATATTCATGAAACATCTGAATCAAATGAATCTGATCTTCTGACTCTTTCTTCCTCCAGGCTGGATGACTGTGGACCACATAGGTTAGACCTTCATCCATGAATGGTAAGTTTGATTCCATTGATTGACTTCAACATCAAAGCTCATCTGCTGACACAGCAGTTGAAGGTCTTTGTGGACATGGACTTGATGAAGAAGATTCCAGAACAAACGTGCAGATGTTAAAGACTCACAGTTACAGTATCAAGTGAAGCTCTGATTCCAAATCTTCAAGTCCTTCAGCTCAAAACTCTTCAGGAGCTTCAACATCAACATTGTTTCAGTTTGACTGTCAGTGGAGAACAAAGAAATATTTCTGTCAAATATTTGAAATCAGACGTGAGTTTGATCATCAACTCACAATGTTGAGTCACTTTAAACATCATTTCACACATGAATCACTTCATATTGAATCATGTGTTCACTTGAACATCTTCATCACAACTAGACTAGACTCATGTTAGCTACATGCTAGTTTAGCTGCTGACTTCATCTTCAAATCTGACATTCAAGATGATTCTGGGATGTTTCAGTCACATGGTTCTTCTCTCAAGTTCTCAGAAGAATGTTGACAGAACATTGACTCGTCTCAGTTTGGATCAGTATATGATCGTCAAGACAACGTTCTTCCACCATCATCACCTCATGTCTCTTCTTCTCTCAGTCTTCACTCTCACTGGACTCACACACAGCAGCGCCTCCTACTGTCCAACGACAACAGGAACTTGATGGAGGATCAGGATTATCTGGATCATCCTGACAGATTTGAAAAGCTGCGACTGGAGGTGGAGAGGAAGTGAGACTATCAGAGTGACTCTCAGAAGAAACACAAGAAAATATGTTATTAAGTAAAATGTTTCCTAACATACCTGCTGGATTTGTTTCACGTTTGTTTGTGACTTTTATGATCGTTCTCTAGTTAAACCTCTTTTACTCTGAAAGTAAGTGGTTTAATGGTTATTTTTTCAAACTGTACTTCTCAACAGTAGCTAAACATGATCGTGACAGATTGACTTCATCTCATCTGTCGCCTAGAAATGATGTCATCAGAGGAACAGAGCGAGAGAAACATGAATTAAAAAAGATCAACAAATTCAATCCTCTAGTCAAACAGCTTCAAAACATACAGTTCTTTGCACAATATTCTCAAAATCACACTATATTATATTTTATAAACTGATCATTTTATGTTATAATCGACAAGTGAATCTACACTTTGACAAATGTATCGTGAGACAATCTTGATCCAGTTTAGAGAGTTTTTCTTCCTTCATTAACTGCAAATGAAAGTGTGTTAAAGTAACAGTTGAATGTATTCAACATTATTTACTCAATCATGTAATAGTAGGTCAAATAAAACTATTACAACAGTTCTGGAATCATGTGATGTTTTAAGTCTTTTGTTGTCTTTTTATGTCACACGTCTGAAGTAATAATTCACGCAAAATTCAAACTCATGTTCTACTCGCCCTCATGTCGACTAAGGGTTGGGATTATTTTGAGAGTAATGTGTTCTTTTTAGAGTTATAGACAAAAATGTTTGTTCATTTTAATGTAGCGACTGGAGCTCAGTTGTCTTCGTCTTCATCTTCGTCCAAAAAGACACTTGAAAACATCCAAATACCTCCAGACTGCTCGTCTGTAACTCTTGGATTGAAGCTCCACATGAGAAGAAATGATCATAAAAACACTTAAATGAATCTATATTTTAAATGTGTTTGTAGTGAAAGATCTCAGTCTCTCAGTGTAAATCTTGCACTTGTTCACTGACACTTTCAATGTGTTTGATGAGGAAACACTAGCTGGAGCTGAGCCTGAGAACTTCAATAAATATATTTAATATTCAAATATTTAATAATAAACACTTGGATTAAACCTCATATCATTTTTAAACGGAGGCGCCACCTACTGAGCATTAAACATGATGACACTGTTAGTGAAGCTTCATCTCACCATCACTAGTTTTGGATGACCAGCATGTCAGAGTAAGAAGAACACGCCGTACAACAGTGGTGCTTATTGAAGCCTCTAATATATAACAGGATTGAAAATAATTAGTTTTCCATTTTCACAGCTCCATTATTACAAACAACAGGTATTTACTTCCTGTGATGTTTTCAAGAGTTGGATTGTAAAACATTGACTGTAATCTACAGTTGCACCACTAGATGAAGCCATTGTCAATAAATAAACACACGAGTCACTATCATCACCTGTCGTGGTTCACTCCATCCCTGCAGCGAGGAAAACTTATCTTAGTCCTTGCAGAATTATTGACAGGACAGTGAAATATCTTAAATCACCACTAGAGGGAGCAATGTTCTCTCAGATTACAATTAGCAGCATTTTAGTCTTTCTTTATCCTTTAACTGACACATCGTCCTTTGTGTTGACATCAGGGGTGTCACACCCTGAAGATGACATGTATTGGTGAATCATATAATACTTATATAATAGTTTATTATTTGTTTACTTTGAGCACTTTATATAGACCTGATGTTTTTATTTTTTCATTATTTAGAAGAAACAACAGCAACATTCTTTCCTGCTGGAGGAAACTGAAGGCAACACTTGAGACTCAAATACAGCAGAATGTAGTTATAAAAGTGATTCACACGACACAACAATAATCATTAAATGTTGGGTTTTTTTAAAAAATCAAAGTCTCTTGATAATCTTGACAAAATTGCAACATATTCCATACGTTTCAAAGCGAAGGTGCGTCCGTTTCTCTTCCAGATCAGCTGTGCAGAGAAAAGTTGTTCTGGACATGTTAAGTCCTAAATGAAAGCAGCTTTGACTGTACAAAAAAAAAGAAGAAGAAATAAGGACTCGTAGAGAGACTCCACACATGGTGAGACCATAATGTTCAGGGTCGGAGTCTCTCTGCACAACTTCTGGTCTGAGTGATTTGAAACACAGGGGCTCAGTAGCAGAGGTGTGTGTGTTAGTGACATAGTGGGGGGGCAGCACAGAACATATACAATGGACAGGCCAAGCACACAACATGATTCCTTCCTGAGACATTGGTGTGTGTACAGTAACGATGGTCAAGATGATGTGAAGGCGTTTTGGCATCAAGTGTATCACAGGGTGTGAGGTTGCTCTGGATCCTGCATGTTTCTAACACAGGGGACGATGCGTGAGGACAAATATCAGAAGGACCTTCACGATCCCCCGTCCAGAGGGACCACTACAATCTAGTTTTCCCCACCACGACATGACACGGACCCACATAGAGGCTTTTGAGAATCACTTGTATTCAATACAGTGTGTATGTACACCACTCTTCACATGGATCAATATCATGAAGCTGCTACAGGAACGTCCGAGCCCGAGATGTGATCCACCTCAACACTTCCAGACTCCGTCTCTGTCTGCTACATGACCAGAAAGATATGCCCCGACTGGAGTGCTACTTGTTCATACCTACTGTACGTCAAAACAAAAGGGGGGGAACCGTGAACGCAACATTCTGAACAGCCAGTGATTAGTTAAGTGTCCAGTATTTAGTCGAACACAAAAACTTCCTTCAGTAAAATGTATTTCCTGGAATCACAAACCTATGAACAAAACACATAAAAGGTTTTTTCTTTTCAAAACCAAGTGAAGCCTAAAACTCTTCATAGTTTTGCAGAAATGAGTACAGTTTATATACATAAAGCAAAGGCTACTTAAAAACACTTTAATAATGAATCTTCATGAACTGGATTTCTTGAAAAGACCTGTGACCATATCATACAATCATTTGTTTTCCATTTGTCTGGAAGCACAAAACAATACGTGGACAACAACCTGGAATAGACTGTGACACTCGTAGCGACTTTCTTTTTGTGCACATACATGTGAGGACTGGAAATAACTTCTGTTTGCTCTTTGTGTTCATCAGAATAATGTACACGTGACATCAAAGTCAAACATCTTCCTCAATACTCTCGGTGGTACGAAAAGATCCAAACAGTGAAGGGATACAACAGTTTCTCATCTCAGAGCCGGTCAAAGCGGCAGGCCGTCAACAATGAGTCTGGTTCCGCTCGAGGTTTCTGCTTCTAAAAGGAAGTTTTTCCTCGCCATAGCTCACTGTACAGTGTTTCGCTTCTTGCTCTTTGTTGAATTGCTGGGATCTATTTTTCCTTAATCAACTAAAGTCTTATTTCAACTGTATAGTGTCTTGAGATAACTGTGTTATGATAAGACACTTTAAATACAATTGAATTGAATTGAATTAAATTAATTATTATCCACATAACTGTAATAGTTTCCTTTGGACTAAGACTCAAAGGTGGTGCTCCTTTTCTTCAGGTAATTTTACCTAGAGGCAATCTTAAAGTTAAATCTACCAGAAATGTGTTGTTCTGAAAATAAAAGTTTGTATAAGGGTTATAAACCATTTAATTTTAGACAATTTCCCAAAGGAGACCTACTGAGGGATCAATAAAGTTCTACCTAACCTATAATCTACTACAGAAGATTGGACAGAGATGTTTGGCCATGATTTCACTGTATGTATATATCTGTTCAACATCAATCCGTAGTATGCCTTCTGCATCTCTACCAAGAGTGAATTTCTTTTCAATGGAGTAAGTGATCTATACTGAAGTTACACCTAACTCAACTAATGTCACGACCAGGCATGGGCAGTGGTTTGCATTTTGGACAAAGGAGGCAGAAGAATTGTTGTCTGGAACTGTGCAACCACTCTTGAGGCTTCCCCGTTACTGCAGTCAAAGTCAAAAAGTACATAATACCAAGTATCAAATGACTTTGGCTATTTTTATTTTAAATAAACCCTTCTTTCCAATTTTTTTTTTCCAGACAAAGCAGCCGGAATTGAACACACCAACCGTTGCTGTAAGTCAAATAATAATGTGACTCTCTGCTCATAAACTAGTCAGATTTCTGAACATGATGTGTTCTTTGTAGATCCCCTGGAAAAGAGACAGCAGTTGCTTAATACTGGAGGTAATTTTTTGGCCGTTGACTTGATACAATGCTATATTGTGTGTTTCAATAAAATGAAATATGGTTAAGTACTGTATATTATACAGCTGCTCAGCAGGATCCTTGCAGATATTTGGAGAGAGGTGGTTCTGCTTGAAGGAGACATCGCATTCATGACATTGTTGCTGTGCCTTTAGAGACATCATACAAAGAGATGTGTTCAGAAGACATATTTTCAGTGGCTAGACAGTATTTAATAACAACTGTGCTTGCCCTCTCACGCCCCCGGTGGTGGTCCGCCTTCTCGCTGGTGTTTGGGGTCGGCTCTGGTGGTTATCTCGCCTGCCGGGTCCTGGTCTCCCGCGGGTTCCTGCCGCGGCTTGGGCCCCTGTGTCTGGATCCTGCTGTGCTAGGTATGTGCCCTCTGGCCTGGCTATTTCAACCTCCCCCCCCCCTCTCCCCTCTATATATCTTCACCCGTCACCGGAGTCTGTATACCTGTGTATTGTATACATTTGTCCCAAACCCACACCTTTTTATTTCTCACCCGGAGCCCCAGGGATCCACCTCCAGAGCTGCTGCTGATCCAGGATCTTCACCACGTCATCAGATCCCGAGTTCTCTCCAGCACCCCCATGGACCCTCCTACACTCTCCTCTTTTCTCTCACTATATCCTCCCTCACTCCTCTCCTTATCCATCTGTCTACCCCCCCATCCTTCCTCCCAGCCGGTCAAAGCGGCAGGCCGTCAACAATGAGTCTGGTTCCGCTCGAGGTTTCTGCCTTCTAAAAGGATGTTTTTCCTCGCCATAGCTCACTGTACAGTGTTTCGCTTCTTGCTCTTTGTTGAATTGCTGGGATCTATTTTTCCTTAATCAACTGTAGTCTTATTTCAACTGTATAGTGTCTTGAGATAACTTTGTTACGATAAGACACTTTAAATAAAATTGAATTGAATTGAATTGAACAAGAGGAATACAATAATGTAAATGATCATTAGAATGATGAATTGTAGAGAAAAAGGAGCATAAAAACAAGCCAAACCCATGTGATTCCCATGCATTAATCATAGGAAGATGCAAAATTAATTTTAATGCATTGATTTGAACATGGAAAGACTTCTCGGTCAACTACAGAAAATAATTATTTTCCATGTATACAATTGACTACTGAAGTGGATGTGGGAGACAATTCAAAAACCCTCTTCCAGGTATGTAATTGTGTACTGTAATAGAAACTACAGACTGAATAAAAAACATTTAATTATTTAAACTATTTTTAAGTGGATCAGACTTGTCTTGGCTGAATTTTTTACTTTTTTGTTTTATTTCTCAAAGGATATGTTGGGACAGGGAAACGTGGGTACAAGAATCAAAACCCACAAACGTGACAAAAAATAAGTACATGGCTAAAATTCAAATTATATGAAATTGATTCTGTCCCATGTTCCTATCCCACCAGGAATGAAGGTTTTTCCTCTTACTTTAATCTTACAGATTAAATAAAAATGTTCTTTGTTCCACAAATGTTGTCTCATGTATTACAAAATGTAGTAACAACTATCAAGGCCTACATGGAGAGCGACATGATCAGGTAACAGGGATTGTGTACAGTAGTATATAATGATATATAAGTATATAGGATACAATAAACGATTTATTTAGACTTTGTGACGATACGTTTTGTTTTCACTGTGTCGGGTACAAGGTCTCCTGAGATTAATGAATTCACATACTTTTACGCTTGTTCAATTCAACTCTTAGAAAAAGTATTCTCTGAGGCTATAATCTTAGTGATGCAAAAAGAAGGAAAAGACAAAGAAATTTGTGGAAATGATAGACCGATATCTGCACTAAATGTAGATTAATAAATATATACATCCATTATCAACACTGGTGAGTACTTTCGGCATTTTACACACCACTACTCCGCCTCGACAGTAACTTCATTACACCACGTGTAGCCCGAGATAATATTAGACGAACACTCCAAATAGTCAACTCTACACAAAACAATAAAAAGTTCATTTGGAAGGGAAAAAAGCCGAGAATAAAATACACAACAATCCAATTACCCGAATAAATAGGTGTGATGGGGCTTGTAATCCATGTGTTTGTTTGTTCTCA
>JACEEU010001107.1:0-14231 GCA_016630915.1 Callionymus lyra
CTTCACGCGCAAACAGTACACGTGTATCTTTGCCAAGCACACAGACATAGGCTGTATTAAATATCCTACCTGCAGCTGATAATTGAAATTGAAATTAAGAGCGATGTGCGGCGTGTTAATTCAGCTACTGTACGGCTGCTGTGCATAAATGCGCATTACTCTTCATTAAAAGACTTCCAAACTTTCCATATGCATTTTTTAATAACACAGCAGAAAAACTCAACAATTTCAGTGGGAACAGTGTTGTTGGTCTCCCTTTTTTGCCAGTGCATCAAAGTCTGGAGTGAGTTTTGTTGTGGCAATTCTCAGGACAGATCTGAGGTGTTGGTCTGTTAACTTGGATCTGTGATGGGCTTTGTTGATTTTCATGATGCTAAACGTCTGCTCACACACGTAGGTCGAGCCCAACAACACCAGCATCTTCTGTGCAGGAGGTTTGGAAACGTGGTCTCGTTAAGTGAAGCATAAAAGTCATTCAGTTTAAGAGACTTGAACTTCTCCTTTGAGACGGAGTCAGACTGAAGATCGATCAGTTCCAATTGCAGCTCCTGCGGTGCTGATTCGGGGTCTTGTGACAGGGGACCGGACACCAGTTGAAGTGACTTGTCAATTTTTTCAAAATCACAGAACCGACGGCAAAATTCTATGTGCAGGTCGTCCAGTGATTTGCAGTATTTCTTCGCATTTCGGGCGGCCTCTTTCGGCACGGCTAGTGTGGGAAAATGTGCGAAAGATTTGTTTGGCATTTGCCTGGAGAATAAAACCAGCTTGGATTTGAAGGCTCTCACATTCGTGTACATGTCGTGCACAAACTGATCTTTCCCCTGTAGCTTCACGTTCAGCTCATTCATGTGTGAAAATATGTCCACAGCAAACGCAAAGTCACAAAGCCAGTTTGTGTCACTCAGCTCGGGGAATTCGTCGGATTTCCCCATTAACTCCAAAAATGAGCGAAATCTCCTCTTTGAGCTCCTCGTTGAAACACTTTCCCCAAACTTAACCAGCGGACGCGAGAGTGGTAAAGTAGGTGCTGGTGATCCGCATCAGTTTCTTCCAGGAACGTAATGAACTGACGATGATTAAGTCCCCTTGCTCGTATGAAGTTAACAAGTTTTACAACTGGATCCACGACGTGATTAAGCTGCAATACAAACTTACACAGAGACTCCTGATGAATGATGCAGTGAAGAAAAATAACATCCTGGTCAGGGTTTTCTTCTTTTACTTTATCCTGGATTCTTTTCAGCAGCCCGACGTTTTTTCCAGTTAAATTTGGCGATCCATCCGTGGTGACATTGGCAAGTTTACTCCAAGGTAGCTTCATTCTCTCGATGACAGCAGACGCCTGTTCATATAAGTCCTCTCCTCGCGTTTTCCCTTTCAGTGATTCCATGCTCAAAAGCTCCTCCGTTATCTCAAAACTGTCGTTAATCCCTCGGATAAAAATGAGGAGCTGAGCAGTGTCTTTTATGTCGTTACTTTCATCCAGTGCTAGTGAATATAACTTAAAAGACTCCGCCTTTTTGTTTAACTCGCTGACTATATCTGCGTCAATCAGTTCCACGCGGCGAGTCACTGTCCTGCGTGCTAAACTGATTTTTTCAAACTTGGCTTTGCTCTCCGGACACAAGAGACCTGCTGTCTCTACCATGCACTCTTTCAAAAACTTAGAGGAAAGGCTTGCTAGCCTTTGCTAATTTGAATGCCAGCAAATAACTTGCCTTGGTACTTGACTCTTGAATTGCAGTTTGTCGGTGAAAAAAGTTCTGTTGACTCTGTAAATTAGCTGCCAACCTCTGAGCAGTAGCCGCCCGTTCTTGTGTTGACAGCTTGCTAGCATAGTTTGCATGGTTCGTGGCAAAGTGACGGCTGATATTGTACTCTTTGAAAACCGCAACAGCTTCTTGGCATATCAGACATACAGCCGTTGTTGTCCACTCCTTATTAAAGACTCGGCATTCGCTGTCCACCAGAAGGGCTCAAATGGTGACATGAAACAAAGTGAAAATTAAAGTGAAATAAAGAGAAATACGCGCCACTCCAACAACGGTCAATGTGTTTTGAGTGCGCCATCTATTGGGGAACGTGGGCATTGCAGGGAAAGGGGAAAATAGATAGAGATAGATAGATAGATACTTTATTCATCTCCTTAGAGAAATTCACGGTTCAGCACCTCCAGAAAATGTTACAAAGAGATAGAACACAGCATGCAAGTTATGTACAGTCTAAAATATACTGAAACATATGTATAAAAAGGCTAAAAAAAATAAAATAAAAAAAAAGTACTTTAATTTGAAACAGTTCGGCGGGCCGGATTAAAAAGCCTAAGGGGCCGTATGTGGCCCACGGGCCGTAGTTTGCCCATGTCTGGTCTAGTGTCTAGTGGGGTACTACTTGGTCAAGAGGCTCAAAGGTTGGGGGTGCCGTCAGGGCCTACCCTGCCCAAGGAATAGCCCATGAGTTCCCGACCCCCATCTGCACCAGTTCCCGGAACCAAAGTGCCCCTGGGGAGTACTGCGCCACCCCTATTAACCACAGGCGCTCCTGCTTCGCCCTCCAAACCAAGGGGTGGAGGAGTCGTGGCGGCGGAAACACAAACAGTAGCTTGGCTGGCCACCATAAGTGGGCAAAACCTTCTGAGGCCCTGATGGAGAACCAAAGAGGATATTTGAAGTTCTTCTTGCTGGTGAAGGGGTCCGCCACCAGATGACGGAATCTAAACCACATCTCAGCAGCCACTGACTTGGACAGACCCCATTCGTCCTGGACGGCACCCCTTGACAGTCTGTCTGCTACTAAAGTCAGCGCACCCGGCACATGCTGAGCTCTGAGAGAGAGCGGGTCTTCTTTGCGACACACAGAAGGGCTGGGGATCTGATATTGATGGCGTTTTTCCCACGGCATTGTCTTAGTTGACAACGCTTCCGGTCAACATAGATATGTCCGGGCTATTTTTACTTACCTAATCAGCTGTTAAACTGTCAGATGTCAACACAGAAGTGAAAGTAAACACAGCTGATTGAGCAGATGGACATCTGTATCTTAAAGGGTAATAAAAGAGGAAAACCTAGCCGGCTCTGAGTAGCGGACCATGATAGCTTGGCATTAGACTTCAAAACATGAGAGTAACTTACTGTCACAGGCTTGAAGCTGCGCGTTCTGCCAGTAACACTCTCATTATGAATAATAATAATAAAAATAATCTGTTTAATGTCAGTTATTGCCATAAAATGTCTTTTTTGGAAGGAGGAGATCCCACAACTGCTGCATCTTCATTGACTGCACAGCCGATGGCAGTTGTGAGGTAAGGTAAGGTAAAACTTTATTGATCCTTCGGGAAATTGTTTTTTCCAGTAGCCAGCAATTTTTCATAAACAATAAAAAAAACAAAAAAAACAGGTTGTACAGGCTTCTGAAACACTCAGCTACTAGATGGCACCAGTGCACAGAATGACTGGAAGTGTGACTGATGTGAGTAAAGAGGGGTGAGGATGAAGGGTGCAGAGAGAATGAAAGGCTGGAAGTACAAGTTGAATAAACAAGAAAAGTAAAGTTCCATCTCCTTTGTTTTCCTTCACCAACACCACAAATTGGGCATGAGGATGAGCTCTTCAGTACCGACTCCACCACCGTTCCTTCAACATGTTGGTGAGCCGCACAAGCAGTTTGAATTGTGGTGGAAGTTTTTTGGATAACTACATGCTAGTGATTAACGCAAGAGGAGATGCTAGACAACGAGCCGTCTTGTTACATTGCTTGGGTCCCGAAGGACAATGTCAGTTCTACGCTTTGCCCGATCAAGGTACTGCATATGATGAACTGAACTGATGAAACACTAACGCAGTATGTTGCTGCATTGAGAGCTTTGTCTACTCTATGTCGTTATGGACGGATTAGAAAATGAATCAATCAGAAATCGGCTGATTGCTAATGTCCAACTCAGTGCTGTGTAAAAACAAGTTGCTAAAAGAGGAAGAGCTAACTTTGAATAAGGCTCTTACAATTGCATGTCAAGTTGTGGTTTTTTTTGTGTTCAGTAAAGAATGCTTCATTGCTCTCATCAAACAGCACATCACCAACTGCCTCTTTCGAGGTCCCGGATCATCAAAATTCACTGTCGATGCTCAAGTTTCGAGTGAAGAAACCTTTTCGCGTGAGAAAGGGAGAGAGAGTACATTGATCCTTGCGGCACAAATTCCTTACGACCTGGGCGAGGCTCTTTGTTGGCACCAAAGCCATTAATTGTTGCAGCTTCATATTAAACCTATTGTTTTCTGGGCATGAATTATCTTACCTTCTTTTACCGAGATCCTCAAGGTGTCTTGTGGAACCGGTCCTGTCAAGGTGAGAGAGAGTTCCGCATCTTCACCCGAGTGACCCCAGACCACTGCTTTCTGAGGAGCCTTCTGGAGAACCATGTGGTCCCCAAAGTAGGAGGAGAACGTCAAGAGTCCGGCTGCAGCACAGAGACACAAACAACGGCGTCACTGACAGACAGAACGTTTAAACACAATTTAAAATGTACAGGAAAATTTGTATTCGTAGAGAATTTGTTTTTCCATACAAAAAAGTATCATAGTATTGAATTTAAAAAAACGTTAGTTAACGAAAAGTTATTCGCAGGTTAGCAATGATGTCATTAGACTCACCACAGCTCTTGAAATAAAGCAACACCAGAAAAGTCTTCAAAATCATGGTGAAGTCAACTCATCTGCGGTGAACTGATCATCTATCTCTCAGTCTTCAGGTATACCACTCCTTCACACCGTTCACCTGACGTCACAAACACTCGTCTGTCAAAATAAAAGCCTAATAAAACATTTAAATAACAATAACCTTTTATTACAGGCATGGAGTTTGATGAGATCACACTGAGGAACTTACAACATTAGGTGAACGACTAGTTAAGATCATGAACAAAAAATATATGGATAAGTTAGAATTTTACTTTAGAAATCATTTAAATTTGCTGGAGTATTTTGTACTGACAGTTTGAAGTAAGATGTTCTTTTCTATTATTGAATTTGAAAAAATGTCTAACTTTAATCAAGTTAAACGCTGCTTCAATAAACATGCCCAATTGTTTAAACACTCTCTCTTTTCATTAAAAATGTATATAATTATATTTTATATATACAGTACATATAATTTCTTTAGGAAAAAGTCTTTGATATCCTTATGTTTATCTTTTCAAGAGAATTCTGAGATCCTTCTTGTTAATTTTTTTTTTAAAAAGTCTTAAATCTTTTAGTCATTTTTTCAAGAGAAGTCAATTTCTTATTTTATTAAATCCTTCTGTGTTTCTTTCATGAAAAACAAACATCTTTCCATGATTTTCTTCAGCCTAGTGTTTATAGAGATATAGAGAGATATAGTTTGATATCCTTGTATATAATTTCTTTGTGAAAAAGTCTGACATCCTTGAGGTAATTTTTCTTAAAGAAAACGACACAATATTATTCCAAACTTCTGTATCTGCACTAAAGAAACCGCTTAAAAACAATGTGTTCAAATATTGTTCAGAAAAAGTGTTTGAACACTCTCTGCTATCATCATAAACTCTTACACAGATTCAGTGAAGGAAAGGCGTTGTTCAGATGCTGTTGTTGTTGTTGGATATAAAAGTGACTGAAGATCTTTTGAAAACTTTCTTTAGAACCGGCTGTGTTTGTCACAAAACCCGTGATTACAGATAAATATTATCTTCAGTGTTTGTCATTAAACCAGTGATAGTTACCAGATTAATATATTATCTTCAGTGTTTGTCACTTAAACCAGTGATAGTTACCAGAGAAATATATTATCTTCAGTGTTTGTCACTTAAACCAGTGATAGTTACCAGATTAATATATTATCTTCAGTGTTTGTCACTTAAACCAGTGATAGTTACCAGATTAATATATTATCTTCAGTGTTTGTCACTTAAACCAGTGATAGTTACCAGAGAAATATATTATCTTCAGTGTTTGTCACTTAAACCAGTGATAGTTACCAGAGAAATATATTATCTTCTGTGTTTGTCACTTAAACCAGTGATAGTTACCAGAGAAATATATTATCTTCTGTGTTTGTCACTTAAACCAGTGATAGTTACCAGATTAATATATTATCTTCAGTGTTTGTCACTTAAACCAGTGATAGTTACCAGAGAAATATATTATCTTGTGTTTGTCACTTAAACCAGTGATAGTTACCAGAGAAATATATTATCTTGTGTTTGTCACTTAAACCAGTGATAGTTACCAGAGAAATATATTATCTTCTGTGTTTGTCACTTAAACCAGTGATAGTTACCAGAGAAATATATTATCTTGTGTGTTTGTCACTTAAACCAGTGATAGTTACCAGAGAAATATATTATCTTCAGTGTTTGTCACTTAAACCAGTGATAGTTACCAGAGAAATATATTATCTTCAGTGTTTGTCACTTAAACCAGTGATAGTTACCAGATTAATATATTATCTTCAGTGTTTGTCACTTAAACCAGTGATAGTTACCAGATTAATATATTATCTTCAGTGTTTGTCACTTAAACCAGTGATAGTTACCAGAGAAATATATTATCTTGTGTGTTTGTCACTTAAACCAGTGATAGTTACCAGAGAAATATATTATCTTCAGTGTTTGTCACTAAAACCAGTGATAGTTACCAGAGAAATATATTATCTTCAGTGTTTGTCACTTAAACCAGTGATAGTTACCAGAGAAATATATTATCTTGTGTGTTTGTCACTTAAACCAGTGATAGTTACCAGAGAAATATATTATCTTCAGTGTTTGTCACTTAAACCAGTGATAGTTACCAGAGAAATATATTATCTTGTGTTTGTCACTTAAACCAGTGATAGTTACCAGAGAAATATATTATCTTCAGTGTTTGTCACTTAAACCAGTGATAGTTACCAGAGAAATATATTATCTTCAGTGTTTGTCACTTAAACCAGTGATAGTTACCAGAGAAATATATTATCTTGTGTGTTTGTCACTTAAACCAGTGATAGTTACCAGAGAAATATATTATCTTGTGTGTTTGTCACTTAAACCAGTGATAGTTACCAGAGAAATATATTATCTTGTGTGTTTGTCACTTAAACCAGTGATAGTTACCAGAGAAATATATTATCTTGTGTGTTTGTCATCTTAAACCAGTGATAGTTACCAGAGAAATATATTATCTTGTGTGTTTGTCACTTAAACCAGTGATAGTTACCAGAGAAATATATTATCTTCTGTGTTTGTCACTTAAACCAGTGATAGTTACCAGAGAAATATATTATCTTGTGTGTTTGTCACTTAAACCAGTGATAGTTACCAGAGAAATATATTATCTTGTGTGTTTGTCACTTAAACCAGTGATAGTTACCAGAGAAATATATTATCTTCAGTGTTTGTCACTTAAACCAGTGATAGTTACCAGAGAAATATATTATCTTTTGTGTTTGTCACTTAAACCAGTGATAGTTACCAGAGAAATATATTATCTTGTGTTTGTCACTTAAACCAGTGATAGTTACCAGAGAAATATATTATCTTGTGTTTGTCACTTAAACCAGTGATAGTTACCAGAGAAATATATTATCTTCAGTGTTTGTCACTTAAACCAGTGATAGTTACCAGAGAAATATATTATCTTCAGTGTTTGTCACTTAAACCAGTGATAGTTACCAGAGAAATATATTATCTTGTGTTTGTCACTTAAACCAGTGATAGTTACCAGAGAAATATATTATCTTGTGTTTGTCACTTAAACCAGTGATAGTTACCAGAGAAATATATTATCTTGTGTGTTTGTCACTTAAACCAGTGATAGTTACCAGAGAAATATATTATCTTGTGTTTGTCACTTAAACCAGTGATAGTTACCAGAGAAATATATTATCTTGTGTGTTTGTCACTTAAACCAGTGATAGTTACCAGAGAAATATATTATCTTCTGTGTTTGTCACTTAAACCAGTGATAGTTACCAGAGAAATATATTATCTTCTGTGTTTGTCACTTAAACCAGTGATAGTTACCAGAGAAATATATTATCTTGTGTTTGTTTGTCACTTAAACCAGTGATAGTTACCAGAGAAATATATTATCTTCTGTGTTTGTCACTTAAACCAGTGATAGTTACCAGAGAAATATATTATCTTCTGTGTTTGTCACTTAAACCAGTGATAGTTACCAGAAAAATATATTATCTTCAGTGTTTGTCACTTAAACCAGTGATAGTTACCAGAGAAATATATTATCTTGTGTGTTTGTCACTTAAACCAGTGATAGTTACCAGAGAAATATATTATCTTCTGTGTTTGTCACTTAAACCAGTGATAGTTACCAGAGAAATATATTATCTTGTGTGTTTGTCACTTAAACCAGTGATAGTTACCAGAGAAATATATTATCTTGTGTGTTTGTCACTTAAACCAGTGATAGTTACCAGAGAAATATATTATCTTCTGTGTTTGTCACTTAAACCAGTGATAGTTACCAGAGAAATATATTATCTTCTGTGTTTGTCACTTAAACCAGTGATAGTTACCAGAGAAATATATTATCTTCTGTGTTTGTCACTTAAACCAGTGATAGTTACCAGAGAAATATATTATCTTCTGTGTTTGTCACTTAAACCAGTGATAGTTACCAGAGAAATATATTATCTTCTGTGTTTGTCACTTAAACCAGTGATAGTTACCAGAGAAATATATTATCTTGTGTGTTTGTCACTTAAACCAGTGATAGTTACCAGAGAAATATATTATCTTCTGTGTTTGTCACTTAAACCAGTGATAGTTACCAGAGAAATATATTATCTTCTGTGTTTGTCACTTAAACCAGTGATAGTTACCAGAGAAATATATTATCTTCTGTGTTTGTCACTTAAACCAGTGATAGTTACCAGAGAAATATATTATCTTGTGTGTTTGTCACTTAAACCAGTGATAGTTACCAGAGATTTATCTTCTGTTTTGTACTTAAACCAGTGATAGTTACCAGATTAATATATTATCTTGTGTGTGTCACTTAAACCAGTGATAGTTACCAGAGATATATATTATCTTCTGTGTTTGTCACTTAAACCAGTGATAGTTACCAGAGAAATATATTATCTTGTGTGTTTGTCACTTAAACCAGTGATAGTTACCAGAGAAATATATTATCTTGTGTGTTTGTCACTTAAACCAGTGATAGTTACCAGAGAAATATATTATCTTGTGTTTTTTTTATTAAACCCCGTTTTTTTCCCGTTTTTTTTTCTTTTTTTTTTCTCTTTTACCCCTTTTTGTTTTTTGCTTTTTTTTTTTTTTTTTTTTTTTTTTTTTTTTTTTTTTTTTTTTTTTTTTTTTTTTAGTGATAGTTACCAGAGAAATATATTTTGATCTTGTGTTTGTCACTTAAACCAGTGATAGTTACCAGAGAAATATATTATCTTCTGTGTTTGTCACTTAAACCAGTGATAGTTACCAGATTAATATATTATCTTCTGTGTTTGTCACTTAAACCAGTGATAGTTACCAGAGAAATATATTATCTTGTGTTTGTCACTTAAACCATGATAGACAGGAAATATATATCTTGTGTTTGTCACTTAAACCAGTGATAGTTACCAGAGAAATATATTATCTTCAGTGTTTGTCTCTTAAACCAGTGATAATATATTTCTCTAGTAACTATCACAAATATTAAGTGCTTGAATTTAAAAATCTCAATTTCAAAATTGCGTGCATGTTTATTCTTCTTAATGTAAAGCGTCTTTCTGTGTCCCAGAAAAGTGCTGAATAAATATGATGTTTATTATTATTATTATTTAGTCTACAAGTCTACCCTTCTGATGATGAGTGAAAGAGTCACAAATGGTCAAGTGTATCTAAGATGACTGAAGCTATTATAACCCTTTTAAAAAAGAACATCTGGTCGCTTTAACTTTAAAATTGCCTCTAGGTAAGAATACATTGAAGTTGGAGCACCACCTTTCAGTCTTAGTCCAAAGGAAACTATTACATTTACTCGGATAATAATTAATAAATTGGTCTCATTAATTAATTACGAAACCCTAGTTTGAATCAATCCCATTAACTGAAGTCACTACTTGTTATGGTGATACATGTTCTTTACTGAGTAAGAGGCTCTTAAATTGATTTCACAAAAATCTGAAAAATTATGAAGGGACTTTTTATAGTTTAGGTTAGGTTAGGTTAGGTAGAACTTTATTGATCCCTTAGGAGGTCTCCTTCGGGGAATTGTTTTTCCAATTAGACACAGCAATACAGCAATTATTCATAAAAATAAAAATAAAAACAAGAGAAATAAAGAGAAAGAACACAATGACACAATCTAAGTATAACAATAAAGAACATAGATCAAAGACAAATAAAAAAGACAAAGGATACAAAGATCATAGAACAGAATGTCAAGATATTTTTCCTACAAAACTCAGAATTTTTCAAACTAATAGCCCAAGATACAAATGAGTCCCTGAGTCTATTAGTTTTGCACCTGGGAATGAGCATTTGTGCTCCATCTGCTTCTCTGTTCACTGATGACAGTGTTCAGAGGATGACTGTCATCATCCATTATGGACAGTAGTTTGTTCAATGATCTCCTCTCAGCAACTGTCACCAGTGAGTCCAGCTTCAACCACAGAACCAGCCCTTCTGCTCAACTGTCCAACCTGTTGACACTCCTCTTGGACACATTTCCACCCCAACACACCACAGCATAGAACAGGACACTGGCCACCACAGACTGGTAGAACATGCAGAGGAGCTTCTTGCAGATGTTATATTATCGGAGCCTCCTCAGAAAGTACAGTCTACTCTGAACTTTCTTATATACATGGTCTGTGTTGCAGGACCAGTTTACTGTCCATCCACACACCGAGGTACTTATAGTTGTCAACTATCTCCACCTCGTCACCTCTGATGGACACTGGACGTGGCTTTGTCCTGGACCTCCCGAAGTCCAAGACCAGCTCCTTGGTATTTGAGGTGTTCAGCTGCAAGTGGTTCCTCTCACTCCAGTCCACAAAGTCACTTATCAGACTCCTGTACTCGTCTTCGCTGTTGTCCCTGATGCATCCAACAATGGCAGTGTCGTCAGCAACTTCTGGACGAGACTCAGCTCTGAGTTGTAGCAGAAGTCTACAGTATAGATGGTGAAGAGGAGAGGGGACAGTACTGTCCCCTGAGGTGCTCCTGTACTGCACACCACAGTGTCAGACGCGACAACCTGAAATACTGTGGTCGATCAGTAAGAAAATCCGAAATCCAGGAGACCAGACCAGGGTCCACCATGCATGTGTTTCAATTTGTCCTGGAGCAGAGTGCAGGAAGTGAAGGACGGCATCTTCTACACAACTGCGCGTGCTGGACTAGTGGCCTGAGATGTTTGAGGACCAGCCGCTCCAGTGTCTTCATCAGCTATATTCAATTCAATTCAATTCCATTCAATTTTATTTAAAGTGTCTTATCATAACAAAGTTATCTCAAGACACTATACAGCTGAAATAAGACTACAGTTGATTAAGGAAAAATAGATCCCAGCAATTCAACAAAGAGCAAGAAACAAAACACTGTACAGTGAGCAATGGCGAGGAAAAACTTCCTTTTAGAAGCAGAAACCTCGAGCGGAACCCGACTCATTGTTGACGGCCTGCCGCTTTGACCGGCTGGGAGGAAGGATGGGGGGGTAGACAGATGGATAAGGAGAGGAGTGAGGGAGGATATAGTGAGAGAAAAGAGGAGAGTGTAGGAGGGTCCATGGGGGTGCTGGAGAGAACTCGGGATCTGATGACGTGGTGAAGATCCTGGATCAGCAGCAGCTCTGGAGGTGGATCCCTGGATCAGCAACAGCTCTGGAGGTGGATCCCTGGATCAGCAGCAGCTCTGGAGGTGGATCCCTGGGGCTCCGGGAGAGAAATAAAAAGGTGTGGGTTTGGGACAAATGTAGACAATACACAGGTATACAGACTCCGGTGAAGGGTGAAGATATATAGAGGGGAGAGGGGGGGTTGAAATAGCCAGGCCAGAGGGCACATACCTAGCACAGCAGATCCAGACACAGGGGCCCAAGCCGCGGCAGGAACCCGCGGGAGACCAGGACCCGGCAGGTGAGATAACCACCAGAGCCGACCCCAAACACCAGCGAGAAGGCGGACCACCACCGGGGGCGCGAGAGGGCGAGCACAGGCGAGGACGACCGAGGAAGCAGAGAGGGGGAGGCACCAGGCGCAGGCACCGGGGCAGAGGGGCAGCCAGAAGAACCAGTCAGGGGATAGGGCCCCGGGGCCAGGCCGGGCGACGGAGGACCCCCAGACCGTCAGGCCGCCAACAAGTCCATAGCAGGGGACCGAGTCAAGGAGATGGGGACCCACCACAGCAGCGGCGGCGGAACCCCCCCCAATACCCTGTGGACACGGCCAGTAGCCGGGTTGAGTGCCACCGCATGAGCAATGGCCAGGCACCGGCCCAGGTCCCCCGGGTCACAGGGGGGCCACGGTTGTGCGGGCAGGGCGGGGGCAATGGGGCCGCAGCCGTCCGGGAACGGCCCCCAGTCTTTGAACTGTAGACCGTCCCCAACAGCCGCAGCCCACCTCCCCATGAGGGAAGTTTGGGGGGCCAGCAGTATTCGATGGGCAGTCCACGGTCTCTAAGGTGCCGAGGCCCCGCCCATCACACGTACTGACCCCCAGCCACCGCCCCCATCCTATATATAGGATGTTGTAGGATTTATTGAAAGAAACAAAGAGAAAAGGGAGAACAGTTAAGAACACTTACTGCTGCCATCGAGTGGCCAGAAGTTTAATTGCAACAAACTACAACAACTAAGTGTGAAAATGTGCATGTTTATTGTATATATACAGTATATATATTGTTTATGTTCACTTTTCGTTTAAATATAACACACATATAATACAATTTGAAAACAAATTAAAAATGAATATTGCTTTTTAATATTAATATATTAGTATTAGTATTGTGAAAAAGAAAATTGCAATAACCACTAGAGGGCTCTGTCTCCATTCAAACACCCTCTGATCCTATTTAATCAACACCATTCCAGTAGTTATCAGATGTAGTGAAATCCTTCACGTTTCTTTTCCTGTTAACTGAGAGACCAAAGTTCTGGTTTACGAATTCTTTGGAATGCTGACCTTCCCCCCCATCTCTCTCTGGCTTCCAAAGGCCGGCCATTTTACACATGGTCAGAAAACCAGCATGGCCAGAAGAGCAGAATGACCAGATGACTTTTCAGAATACTAAATGTCTTTTTCTTGTTCAATAAAATATTAAGGAGGAGGTAAGGAGACGCCAAAGAAGGAAGTCACATGAAATATATTTCCAAATATAAAAGTGTTTTGATGTTTATATGCTGTTTGAACATACATATCAATACTATGGTTTCCTAACATGTAATGTTTGATATCATACTGATCCTTAGAAAGAGCTGGGAAAGTTATGATAAGTTAGCATTTTATGTGAGCCTCAGATCTGTCAATAACGTCAAATAAAAGAAGTTTCAAAGTCAATTCGAAGGAGGAGAGAAATCCAAAGGACAGAGGGGTGGACCTTCTCCAGCCAATGTGGGGGTGAGGAATCAGATGTCACCCACCAATCAGGAGCACGAGTGGATGGCTTTAAAAAGACTTCACACTGGACTCAAGGGGTCTCATCCCCTTCCCTCTTCACCCCCGTTCCTGACACCTGCCCCCCTTTCTTTCTGCAACAAGGTGCGGCACGTCTCCCTAGCCGCGGTACTTTCTCAAGACGCAAGCAAGCTGCACGCAACCCAGCAGCCAGCCAAGCAAGCCTGAACCTCTGGCTCCAACGAGCAACCAAACTGCTCTCCCAGAAAAGACTTGTGACCCTTGCACCGAGTAAAGATACGTCTCTGGTTGGTTACGCCAACGCCTGTAACTCAGAGCCAGGACCAGACCAAAGAAGACCGTCAGCGCTTTCCGCCGCCAAGCCTTCTTCACTGTGATCCCTGCGAAGTCAAGCCCGACATCGCTGGATCCAGGGCCTTCAGTCCTGCACCTCCTGCTGCTGCTCATCCTCCTCATCCTCTTCACCACAACCTCCTCAACTTCATCACGCCGTCCTCTCTCCTCTTGACGACGTAAGAAACTGTAACATTGTCACTCTTGCATTAATTGATGTGTTGGGATTTTTAATATTGATCAGAGGCAGCAAGATTAGCTTAAGATAAGTTGTAAAGCTTTCCCAGAAGTTGACATTAACAAAG
>JACEEU010001108.1:0-17298 GCA_016630915.1 Callionymus lyra
AAAACTTCATCTGCACATTAGCATGTATTCGTGTTAATCCCCAATGTGGGTCAACCCCTGGTGGAATTTGGAAGTGATGAGGAGGATCTTGTCTCTGGGCCTGAGGAACAGTGAGTATTTTTAGGACAGGGTTTTACAAGCAAACACGTGGACATTGCTAGATAACTTCATAATGTTATAAAGCCTATAAAGTTGTGGTGCAGTTCGGTGGTCTAGGGATTATAAAGTGTTCGTTCACACCCCGATGGGAACTTGTAAATTAAGAGTTCCCAGGCAAAAATAGAATAGAATAGAATAGAATAGAAAAGCTTTATTCATCCCCAGAGGGGAAACACACTTTCACAACAGCGCAGTTTAAAAAATAAAGTGCAAGGAAAAAGAAATAATAAAAGAGATAATACAAAATAAAATAAAAACGATCTTAAGAATATACAATTATTTACAAAAATTAGAAATGTAACACTATTAACAAAATAAAATAGAATAAAATAAAATAAAATAGAAATAAAAACGGGAAAAAAATAAAAATAAAAAGCACACGAGAAGAAAAACACACTACGGATTAGCATCAGGATATTTAAAGTAGAGAGTTAAATATCCTGACACCAGTTGGGATGAAGGACCTTCTATAACGCTCCGTCCTACACTGGGGGTGCCTGAGCCTGCCACTGAAGGAGCTGGCCAGCTCCTCCACGGTCAGGTGCAGTGGGTGGAGAGTGTTGTCCCTGATGGAGGATAGTCTGGAGAGTGTCCTCCTCTCTCCCACCTCCTCCACCGAGTCCAGCGAGCGGCCCAGGACAGAGCCGGCCCTCGTGACCAGCCTGTTCAGTCTCTTCCTGTCCCGGTCCGTGCTGCATGCTCCCCAGCAGACCACAGCGTAGTGGATAGCAGAGGCTACCACGGAGTCATAAAAGGTCCTTAAAAGTGGTCTGCACACTCCGAAGGACCTCAGTCTCCCCAGGAGGTGGAGGCGACTTCGGCCCTTCTTGTACACGGCGTTGATGTGTGTGGACCACATATAAAAAAAATAAAACATATAAATAGTAAGAACAATATTGCCAATCAAATTGCACAGTCGACTTTAGAAAATTGGATTATGATGTGTCAATCACATGATGCACGTTCATAGAGACTTGTACTACTTAAGAACTCAGAACTTATTCGCTCACGTATTAGAACCACAGGAAAAGTAGCAGCAGAATTGTCCAAAACTAGATCTAGTTTTTATCAGGAGACTTTTGTACGTACAGAAAGTGACCCTATCGCCCTTACAGGTAAGAAAACACTGTGACTTTATTACTTCAGTATTCCCTGGAATAGTATTGAAGATTTATTTTGTTCAATGACAAAACAAACTAGACTAAAGGCAATGCTAGTGATAATAACAACAACAATATTGCGGCTGTGCCTTCATGACCGTCTGAAGGATGCTCTGATGCATGTCATTTATTTGATGTTTGTTCGTTACAAGAGGAAGAGCATCGATCTAACTCTACACCAGCAAAACACACTTTCAAAAAAACCCTCTCTTGTGTCAGCGGTTCTTTCTCGAGCGTTTGGTCCGTGACTGAAGCAATGTGACCTTGACAACATGCTCTTCCATAATTGTTATTGTTCTACTTCATCACACAATACATTCTGAGCTTCTGTTTTCTTACCCAAAAACACATGTATGTTGTCGCTGAATCTCCACCGCAGTCAGTCTAGACTCTAGAGGGACAGACAAAGGAAGTGAGTGCTCTCCACTTATATTTCAAAACTGAGCTTTTGAGGACATAAACTGTTTACACTTCTACTTCTAAAGTTCAGCACTCTCGTAGTGAAAGAGCAATTCATGTGAAAACCCAACTTTTCCAGACTGAGTCCCTCATCATGATACTGTTTTGAAGTTATTACTTTATAAAGTTCTCCCGCGTTGGGAAGCTCAGCAAACAAAAGGTTACGACAATGGATCCCATTTTGACGGAATAATGGCTCCATTCCTCGTCCAGCCACTCGTGATCACGCACCGCTTTGGTTATACAACAAGTCCCTTTTGGGGATGGGGACTTCCGGAATTGATGACGTGGGGTGACAAACCTTTCTCCGGAAAAACAAAGTGTTTTCAGTGGGCGGAGCTTAAGCACATTTTCTAATGTAAATCATTCAATGAAAAGAGAGTTTTGTACAGACATACTTATGTGTACAATAGAGGTCCAAGATCAATGTACGCTCCCATAGTCCGAGGAGCGTTGGGACACTTTGATGATTCAAATGTTATTCGCCAAGTCTTTCGATCATAGGCGTCTCTCACACAAGTTGCAATACTTGTCCGTTCTGTGATATCCCCAGTCAAGATTTCCTTGGTCTTACTCAAGGTCTCTTTCCTCTCACCTGACCATGCATGATTGTGTGTGTTGGGGTCCCGGGCTTTCTTGTTACACAACCGAACCACTGCAGTTTCCTGCTGTGAGCGATCTCTACAAGAGATTCATATAATCCAGCTAGATCTTGAATTCGTCTCTTGACTTCATCATTGGTCGTTTTATCTGTCCATGTTATTCCAAGGAGCCGTCGATAGCTCCTCATCTCGAAGGTAGCGTAGTCATTTTGGCGTCGTATGAACATGTTTTGCATGAAATTGAGGTAAGGAGGGATCTCAGCAGCTTGATTTTACTCTGAAAGGCTATGTTTCCAAATTTTATTCAGCTTTGCAAGCTGCCCAGTTGCCATTGCTAACCGTCTCTTAATTTCGTTATCTGATGGGACATCATCAGAGATTATAGACCCAGGTACTGGAAGCTGGTCACCTCCTCCTAACTAGTATCATCTATTTTAACCACTGGCTGTGTTGTACTGACATTACCAATTAAAATCAATGTGTAAGAGGCACTTAAATCAACACATTCGTTGACCGTTGAATACAAACTAGTATATACTGTAGTAGAAATATGATTAAAGGACGGCGAGAATGGATTTTCACATTATGCCCACTAATTACTTTTCTAGACCTTTTAACTCGTTTTATAAAAACACGTTTTTCCACAGCTTTTTGAGTGTGCAGCCCACTTAGCTCTCATCCCGATGTATAATCCTCTCACCTCACTCGGTTCTGCTCTCAGCAACAAGCAGAAACAGACAAACCTGCTCATATCCTGGGAAAATGGCCAAAAGGCTTCTGTGCCGTGAACATCGTCTCAAAATCTGGGTGCAGTTGTGGATCCGAGGCAGGGAGAAGAAAGAAGTAAACATCTACGTTCTAATGGGAAGCAAAGTAGTCGTTTAATATACTGTAGTTGTTTATGAGATGAGAGAGCGTCTTACTAACCGCAACAATGTAACTGTTTTGTCTTTTATTTCATTTCTATTCAATTCAATTCAATTCAATTTTATTTAAAGTGTCTTATCATAACAAAGTTATCTCAAGACACTATACAGTTGAAATAAGACTACAGTTGATTAAGGAAAAATAGATCCCAGCAATTCAACAAAGAGCAAGAAACAAAACACTGTACAGTGAGCAATGGCGAGGAAAAACTTCCTTTTAGAAGGCAGAAACCTCGAGCGGAACCCGACTCATTGTTGACGGCCTGCCGCTTTGACCGGCTGGGAGGAAGGATGGGGGGGTAGACAGATGGATAAGGAGAGGAGTGAGGGAGGATATAGTGAGAGAAAAGAGGAGAGTGTAGGAGGGTCCCTGGGGGTGCTGGAGAGAACTCGGGATCTGATGACGTGGTGAAGATCCTGGAACAGCAGCAGCTCTGGAGGTGGATCCCTGGATCAGCAACAGCTCTGGAGGTGGATCCTTGGATCAGCAGCAGCTCTGGAGGTGGATCCCTGGGGCTCCGGAGAGAAATAAAAAGGTGTGGGTTTGGGACAAATGTAGACAATACACAGGTATACAGACTCCGGTGACGGGTGAAGATATATAGAGGGGAGAGGGGGGGTTGAAATAGCCAGGCCAGAGGGCACATACCTAGCACAGCAGATCCAGACACAGGGGCCCAAGCCGCGGCAGGAACCCGCGGGAGACCAGGACCCGGCAGGCGAGATAACCACCAGAGCCGACCCCAAACACCAGCGAGAAGGCGGACCACCACCGGGGCGCGAGAGGGCGAGCACAGGCGAGGACGACCGAGGAAGCAGAGAGGGGGAGGCACCAGGCGCAGGCACCGGGGCAGAGGGGCAGCCAGAAGAACCAGTCAGGGGATAGGGCCCCGGGGCCAGGCCGGGCGACGGAGGACCCCCAGACCGTCAGGCCGCCACCAAGTCCATAGCAGGGGACCGAGTCAAGGAGATGGGGACCCACCACAGCAGCGGCGGCGGAACCCCCCCAATACCCTGCGGACACGGCCAGTAGCCGGGTTGAGTGCCACCGCATGAGCCGGGGGAGCAATGGCCAGGCACCGGCCCAGGTCCCCCGGGTCACAGGGGGGCCACGGTTGTGCGGGCAGGGCGGGGGCAATGGGGCCGCAGCCGTCCGGGAACGGCCCCCAGTCTTTGAACTGTAGACCGTCCCCAACAGCCGCAGCCCACCTCCCCATGAGGGAAGTTTGGGGGCCAGCAGTATTCGATGGGCAGTCCACGGTCTCTAAGGTGCCGAGGCCCCGCCCATCACACGTACTGACCCCCAGCCACCGCCCCCACCCACCATGCAGCACCCAGGGGGACAGCAGCACTTGCATGGGCGGTACATGGTCACTACGGTAACATGGGTCCGCCCAATGCCTCCGCCGTCCCCCCAATGCGGCCCCGCCCAGTGTGGCCCCCCAACCCGGGAAGCCCCCGAAAGACCGACCAGCCCGGCCACAAACCCCCAGGACCAAGGGCGACAAACCCCCCGACCACGGCACATGCCACACAGGGCGGGTAGAGGACCACAGCCACCGCTGCAGCAGACACCCACCCCAAGACAGGCCCCCCACCACAGACCAGGCGAAGCCATCGGGCCGGAAGGTCATCCAGAACACCCGGCCAGCCCCAGCCCCACCCCCGACGGTTCGGCGGGACCAGCAACCCCCCAGCCCCAGCACCGCCCCCAGCGCAACCCACCATCCACCACCCCAGCCACCCCCGCCAGCACCCGCCCCCACACACCATCAAAAAACCCCCGGAAGCGGGCCACCCCCCCGCCGGCGTACGGGGCCATCGCGGCACCAGCAGTCACCACCACCAGGCCCAAGGCACCCACAGGCCCCACCCGCCGGACCCCCACACCCAAACCAGCCAAGCCAGAACGGCCCCGGCGAGAAAAGAAGGATATACAGAGCTCGGTGTCTAAAACTAAAACTAAAACTCCTCCAGCATTCTCAGCCTATAGCAGCTAAGATAAACAGTTTTGTTAGTTATGACAGCTAGAGATAAACAGTCAAGTTAATTATAGGCTTTATCGAAAAGTAAGGTTTTAAGATTATTTTTAAACATAGAGAGGGTGTCTGCCCTCCGGACTGAAGCCGGTAGTTTGTTCCACAGTAGAGGGGCTTGAAAACTGAAGGCCCTGGCTCCGAATCTACATTTAGAGATTTGTGGTATAACTAGTAGATCAGAGTTTAGGGATCGTAAGGTCCTTGAGGGTTGGTAAGTTTGGATTAAATCTTTAATGTATGTTGGTGCTAGACCATGTAAGGCTTTATAGGTTAGGAGAAGGATTTTAAATTGTATTCTAAATTCTACAGGAAGCCAATGTAGGGAAGACAGTACAGGGGAAATGTGTTCGCGCCTCTTGAATGAGCTGAAGAGTTCTGAGAGACTTTTTAGAACAGCCTGACAGAAGAGAGTTACAATAGTCCAGCCTTGAGGTAACAAAAGCATGGATGAGCTTCTCAGCAGCATCTAAAGGAAGGAAATGCCTAATTTTTGAAATGTTACGAAGGTGGAAATAAGCAGTCCGTGAGATTTTTTTTATGTGTGAGTTAAATGATAAGTCCTCGTCAAAGCATACACCCAGATTCTTTACAGTGGTGCTAGTAGCAGGAGCAAGTCCATTTTGTAAAGCTAGATCATTAGTTAATAATTGTCTGAGATGTTGCGGACCAACTAGTAAAACCTCAGTCTTTCGAGTTCAGTAGGAGGAAGTTTTTGGTCATCCATGACTTCATATCTGTGATACAGGACTGTAATTGTGTTAGCTGAATTCTTTCATCTGGCTTCATGGACAGGTAAAGTTGGGTGTCATCAGCATAACAGTGAAAATGTATAGAGTGTCTTCTAATCAAGTCCCCTAGTGGGAGCATATAGATTGTGAATAGTATTGGACCAAGAACAGAACCTTGTGGGACACCATAGCTGACCTTAGTGTGTGTAGATGAGAGGTGGTTGACATGTACATAGTGCGTTCTATCCGACAGGTAAGATTTAAACCAGTTTAGAGCAGTTCCACGAATGCCTAAATGGTTTTCTAGCCTCTGTAGAAGGATTTGGTGGTCGACAGTGTCAAATGCAGCACTGAGATCTAGAAGAACAAGAACTGAAACATGGCCCTGATCAGAGGCCATCAGTAGGTCGTTACTTACTTTTACCAGGGCGGTCTCTGTGCTGTGGTGTTCCCTAAAACCAGACTGAAACACCTCAAATTGATCATTGTCCTGGAGATAATCACAGAGCTGACTCGTTACCACTTTCTCCAGAAGTTTTGAAATGAATACTAGATTAGAGATAGGCCTGTAGTTAGTGAGGACCTCTGGATCGAGAGTGGGTTTTTTAAGCAGAGGTTTAATTACTGCAACTTTAAAAATCTGAGGCACATAGCCGGATGTTATTGACAGGTTAATAATCAGTCATAGTGTCTGTGACCGGTGAGGCTGCACTGGTTGTATTAGACGAATCTAGGAGGTCTTGAATCTTTCCTCTAATAGTTACAATTTTTTCATTAAAAAAGTTCATAAAGTCATTGCTACTGAGATGAGGAGGGATGGACTGCTCAATGGACTGATGGCTCCGTGTCAGCCTGGCTACAGTACTGAATAAGAACTTGGGGTTATTCTTATTTGCTTCTATAAGTGATGAGTAGTAGCTGGCTCTGGCTTTCCGAATAGATGCCTTGTATATTTTTAACTTATCCTGCCAGTCCTGGTAGAATTCATTATGTTTTGATGAACGCCATTTCTTCACTAGTCGTCTAGAAACCTGTTTTAATTTACGTGTTTCCTGAGTATACCAGGGAGCAAGACTACTTCTGTTAACAGCCTTTTTTGTTAGTGGTGCGATTAAGTCAAGCGTATTGTGCAACGAGTCTGTAAAACTGCCCACAAAGTTATCAATGTCTGGGTGACTATGGGTAGAGTTGACACACTGAGGCTAGGCGTTTTACTGAGCACAGAGG
The DNA here is from genome assembly GCA_016630915.1 of Callionymus lyra. NCBI lineage: Eukaryota > Metazoa > Chordata > Actinopteri > Syngnathiformes > Callionymidae > Callionymus > Callionymus lyra. The sequence continues at coordinate 7,301 of JACEEU010001108.1, forward strand.
GAATTATTTCCATAAACTTGGTAACGACACTTTCAGACAGACATCTTTTGAGAGTGCTCCTGCTCTGTAGACTTGGCTCATTTAAAATGAAGTCAAAGGTTATTAATTGATGGTCGGAAAGAACTGAATTCTGAGGAGAGACAATAACATTTTTAATTTCAAGTCCGTATGCTAGGACAAGGTCTAATGTGTGCTTAAAGCAGTGAGTCGGTTCATGTACATACTGAGAGAAACCAAATGACTCCAGGATAGAGTAAGATATATTAGAATAGAATAGTAGAGATATATTTCTAGTTGTTTTCTATTGGAGGTTCTACCTTTCATTACCTTTTTTAATTTAAGTTTCTGACAAATGTGTTGAAAATCTGTCATTCTTACTTGACACACAAATGCTTTGAAGCTTAAATGCATTTTGAAGCTATTCTGTATTTTGGAGTCTGTCCCAGCTACCTCGGGTAAGAGACTGAGGACACCCTGAACAGTTACAGAGAAAAACAAACACATACACTCACATCTATTTTAAGGTTTTCTAACTCTTTATGTTTTTGGATTTGTGGGAGGAAACCAGAGAACCAGATATATTTACATAAAAGCCATTTTATTGTTAAAAATAATTAGTATTTTAATTATATATTTTTTTACAAGGCTTGAAAACAAATATTAAATAAATCAAGCTAACAATAATGACTTTTTTAATAACTGCAAATATGCTGTTTTCTCTGCATCAAAAGAGCAGATTATTTTTACACATGAAATAATGTTTACAGATAATTAAATCTATTTATATTTTCCTAAATCGAGCGCAGGATTCAATTAGAGCTTCATAGAACTCTTAACAACACTGACACAACAGAAACATCTCAAGACAAAATTGAAGCTCCGAGGATGTTTGTATCCACTTGCACACACACACACACACACGCACAGAGAAACACACACAAAATGCAGACTCACAAACACATACTAACAGACACACACACACATGGACACCAAAAAAAAGAAGAGACTTCGCACACACAGACGCAAATTCATACAGGCAAATACATGCAGACACAAACACACATGAACACACCTAAACTCACAGACAGATACACACACAGAGACACACACAGACAGACACAGACATCAAGGCACACTCAGGCACAGAAACACACACAGATACCGAGACACACTCACACACCCACACAAACCCACACAAAGACACACACACAGAGACACACACAGACATCAAGGCACGCTCACACACAGAGACACACCCACACAAAGACACACACTCACACACAAGGTTCACAAGATGGCGCCGCCCACGCAGCTGCTGTTTACAACAGCTCCCTCTTTCTACCTACTTTTTATCACACTTTTTCCATTTTTCTGGCGTCTTTTTAATTTTTTCTTTAGAATGGTCGGATCTTGTTGCCGTTGTGCACAAAACGAGACCACTTTTACAACTTTTGCCTTCGGTTTTCTACTACTTTCATCACTTTTTGGAACTCCGTCGGCAGACACGCTCAGCGGGTCCATTGTTTACACCAGGGATCAGCTGTTGGGGTTGCGCAACACCGCTCTCTCTCAGCGCGGAATGGACGATTCCCGTGGAAATCAAGAGAAAAAGACGCGGATGCAGAGCAGGTCGGAGAAGAAACGTAGGTTCCGTCCCTTTATTCCATCGATCATCATGGGAAATGTACGTTCGATCGTGAATAAAACGGACGAGCTTGCTGCGCTGACCCGGCATCAGAGAGATTTCCGGGAGAGCAGCCTTCTATGTTTCACGGAGACCTGGCTGACGGAGAAGATCCCAGACTCTGTTGTTTCCCTGGAGGGGTTCAAGATGGTTCGTTCGGACCGGGACATGGACGGAAAGAGGAGAGGAGGAGGAGTGGCGCTGTTTATTAATGAGGGATGGAGCGATCCCGCGCATGTCTCCATTAAAGAACAAGTGTGCACTAAGGACATAGAGTTTGTTGCGGTGGGCATCCGCCCGTATTACATCCCGAGGGAGTTCTCACATGTGATTGTGTTCACTGTTTACATTCCTCCCTCTGCGGACGCAGCCGCAGCGAGCGAGAGGCTGAGCGCCTCAGTGTCGGACCTGCAGCTCAAACACCCGAACTCTCTCCTGCTCATTAACGAGGATTTCAACCATGCCTCACTCTCCTCCATTCTTCCCACCTTCACACAATACGTGAAGTGCCACACCCGGGAGGACAAGACTCTGGACCTTTTGTATGCAAATGTAAAAAGGTGCCTACACCTCCACCGCCCTGCCCCCCTCGGCCGCTCTGATCACAACCTGATACGTCTGCGACCTGAATACACTCCCATGGTGAGGAGACAGCCTGCACAGAAAAGAACTGTTAAGATGTGGAATGATGAAGCCAAGGAGAGGCTGAGAGACTGCTTTGAGTCTACGGACTGGAGCGTGTTCTCTCATGGTGATGACATCGACACCTTCAATGACCATTCCACGGATTACATAAAGTTCTGTGAGGGCAACGTCACGCCGACCCGCAAGGTGCGGTGCTTTGCCAACACCAAGCCATGGGTGACCCCTCAACTTCAAGTTCTGCTGAACAAGAAGAAGAGGGTGTTTGCTTCAGGGAGCAGAGAGGAGCTTAAGGAGGTCCAGCGTGAACTCAAGAAGGCGATCAGGATGGCCAAGGACGAATACAAGGGGAAACTGGAGGAGCAACTGGCGCAGGGCAACACAAGGGATGTGTGGAAAGGCCTGAAGAACATCTCAGGTCATGGCCAGAGTGGAGCCAGAGCCACAGCAGGGGGAGACCAAAGATGGGCCACTGAACTGAACCAGTATTTCAACCGGTTTGATCAGGGCCCCCTCCCCCCTCCACCTCTGCCCCCACTCTTCACAAAGCTGTTTTTCCCCTGCTTCAGCCCCCTCCCCCAACTGTTCTCACCTCCAAGCCACCTTTCTCCCCCCCAACAAGCCCTACTGCCTCAGCTGCCCAACCCCCACAGCCACCTCTCTCTGTTACATCTGAACAGGTGAGGAGAGAATTAAGGCGACTGAAGATCAGGAAAGCTGCTGGACCAGATGGACTCAGCCCCAGACTGCTCAGGGACTGTGCTGATCAACTTTGTGAGTTGGTCACACACATCTTCAACCTGAGCCTCAAACTGGAGAAGGTCCCGGTCCAGTGGAAGACCTCCTGTGTGGTTCCGGTTCCCAAGGCGGTGCACGCGAAGGAACCAAGCCACTTCAGATCAGTCGCCCTGACCTCCCATCTGATGAAGACCTTGGAGAGGCTGGTACTCCGCGAGCTACGCACGACGGTGAGCTCTGCGTTGGATCCGCTGCAGTTCGCCTACAGGCCAAAGATGGGGGTGGACGACGCCGTCATCTACCTGCAGCACCGGGCACTGACTCATCTGGAAGCCGCCGGTAGCACTGTGAGAGTCATGTTTTTTGACTTCTCAAGTGCTTTCAACACCATCCAGCCGGCGCTGCTAAGGAAGAAGATGGAGGACGCAGGAGTTGGGACACAGCTGGCAGCATGGACGATGGACTACCTCACCAACAGGCCGCAGTATGTGAGGCTGCAGGACTGCAGGTCTGAGGTGACCATCTGCAGCACCGGGGTGCCTCAAGGGACAGTGCTGTCACCTTTCCTTTTTTCCCTCTACACGGCGGACTTTACCTATGACTCCAGCAGCTGTCACCTCCAGAAGTTTTCTGACGACTCGGCCATTGTGGGCTGCGTGTCTGGGGGGCGAGCTGGAGTACAGGTCAGTCATCAAGGACTTTGTTGACTGGTGTGAGAGCAACTACCTTTGCTTAAACACCGGTAAGAAAAGGGAGATGGTGATTGACTTCAGGAAAAAGTCCCCACCACATCAACCGGTGAGCATCCAGGGCTCGGACATTGAGCTGGTGGACAGCTTCAAATACCTGGGGGTTCACCTCAACAATAAACTGAACTGGTCCACACACATCAACGCCGTGTACAAGAAGGGCCGAAGTCGCCTCCACCTCCTGGGGAGACTGAGGTCCTTCGGAGTGTGCAGACCACTTTTAAGGACCTTTTATGACTCCGTGGTAGCCTCTGCTATCCACTACGCTGTGGTCTGCTGGGGAGCAGGCAGCACGGACCGGGACAGGAAGAGACTGAACAGGCTGGTCACGAGGGCCGGCTCTGTCCTGGGCCGCTCGCTGGACTCGGTGGAGGAGGTGGGAGAGAGGAGGACACTCTCCAGACTATCCTCCATCAGGGACAACACTCTCCACCCACTGCACCTGACTGTGGAGGAGCTGGCCAGCTCCTTCAGTGGCAGGCTCAGGCACCCCCAGTGTAGGACGGAGCGTTAGAAGGGCCTCCTTCTCCAATCGTGTCAGGAGATTATTAACTCCCTTCAAAAAATCCTGATGCTCCGTCCCGAGTGGGTTTTTTCTCGCGCGGGTTTTTTTTTTTTTTTCTTTTTTTTTTTTCTTTTTTTTTTTTTTTTTTTCTTTTTTTTTTTTTTTATTGAGGATTAATTCCTTTTTTTTAAAAAATTTTTTTTTTTTTAGAGTTTTTTTTTTTTTTTTTTTTTTTTTTTTTTTTTTTTTTTTCCTTTCCCCCCTCTTTTTTTCCCCTTCCCCCCTGTTGTTGGGGGGTTGGCCCTCCCCGCCGGGAGGGAATATATCTCTTTTTTTTTTTTAATAATCCCAAAAAAAAACACAGACACCAAGACACACTCACACACAGAGACACACACAGACACCAAGAAACACTCACACACAGACACACACACAGAGAGCGAGACACACTCAAACAGACACACACCCACACAAAGACAGACTCACACACAGAGACACACACAGACACCAAGGCACACTCAGGCACAGAAACACACACAGACACCGAGACACATTCACACACAGAGACACACACAGACACCGAGACACATTCACACACAGAGACACACACAGACACCAAGACACACTCACACACAGAGACACACACAGAACCCAAGACACACTCAAACACAGACACACACACACCAACACCAATACATACTTAAACACAGAGACACACACAGAACCCAATACACACACACAGACACACACCCACATCAAGACACAGAGACACACACAGACACACACCCACACCAAGACACACTCACACACCAAGACATACTTAAACACAGAGACACACACAGAACCCAATAAACACACACAGACACACACACGTCTTGTTGTCTGCAGATAAGGTTTTGATGACGAGGGTGGATCAGAGCCTCTAAGACATGATACTTTGGAGGAGTGTGTTGTCGAGATAATGAGCGAGATAAGTCGATCTGGGAGAAGCAGATTGCTGTAGCACCTGAAAATAACTAAAAGAGTGAAAGAATCACAAATAAACAAATGTAAAAACTTTAAAGGTGTGCGACAGCAGCATGACACTCATTAAAGTTAAAAGCTAAAATGGTGTTTGTTAAAACAGCTGTTTAAACAAATCCAGTCCCCAACAGTGAATACACAGTGAAAATGCATGTAATTACTGAATATAGGATATATTATTATTCATTTTGAAAAAAAACACTATTATTTATTTAGAAAATGTTTAATATAATTCTATACTTTTTTAAAGCAATTACAATATCCTTCATAATATGTGGCAGCAGCGTTCCTCCCACACCCGCGCCCCCCCCCCCCCCCCCCCCCCCCCCCCCCCCCCCCCCCTTTCCTCTCCCCCCCCCCTTTTTTTTAAAAAACCCCCAATCTTCTCTTTTTTTTTTTGGGGGGGGGGGGTGCTCCCCCACAAAAACCCCCCCCCCCCCCCCCCCCCCCCCCCCCCGGCCCCCCCGAAGAAACTTTATTGAATGCATGTAGCCTCCATCTGGAGGTGTTCTGGGCATTTCCAACTGGAAGGAGACCTCATAGCATTCCCAGGACATACCTTATAGACTATGACTCCTGCTGGGTCTGGGGACACATTTATGTTCTCCCAGAATAGCAGGGAAAATCTTTGAGGAACCTCTTAACTTCGAGCTGCTGCCCCCAAGACCTGGCCTCAAACAAGCAGAAGATGGATGGATCCTGTCATTTAACTCTGTGGATTAATACAACATCTCACCACCACGATACAAATCTGACTAGATGTTTGACAGGAGATTTTCATTGGACACACGTCTTCACGGCTGGAACAATAACATTTAAATCTTGATTGTTGCACCAGAGATACTTTGTTGATATACGCAAGAATCTATCTCTGGGTGTTGACCGTTTCATGTTTAGTAAAAGCTGGTCCAGATCAGCCCTTGAAAGTTTGTAAATGACTCGGATCGATCGGCCAACTTATGATACTTTATTTTTTAAAAACCTGCACTTGACTTTGACTGTGTCCTTTATTAAAATGATATGATTTCATGTTGACAATGCTGTTGGATAAAGTGTCTATTTGACTTGACTTTCTAAACTATTAAGGCTGTTGAGAGCCTTTTATATTTTTAATCTTTAAAGAAATGTCCATTTAAGTGTTTGTTTATGTGCCATTTTGACTGATTTAATTTTTTTCTATTTATATGATAAAAAAATATAAAAATGTATCGGCTGAATCAAACCCGATCGTAGCATCACCAATGAGAAGCTCATTGAACGATGCAACAGAGTTCATGTGTAAAGTTAAGTCTTTCAACACCATGATGAATTCCTTCAGCAAATATGAGCTATAAGTAGATTTTAAAAGTGAATGGGCCTCTACCCACAGACCCAGTGAAGGGCTTATCTTTCTTCATCTGTGTTTTACAAATCTCCCCCTCAGAGTATCGCTCACTCCCTTCAGGGTGTTGAGAGTCTTTCTTTGTCTCAAGCCTGTGATGAAATGTGAGGAACAGCAGGCGGCTGTCGGTTACTGACTGAGGCGTTTGACGGGCGTAATGATACTTTACCTTCCTATCGTCCCGGGTTTATAATGCAGGATAAGGTGTGTTGTTGTGCACCGGAGGAGTAAATAGATGAATAAATATGTGTCTGATGTGCTCGCGCGTCACTTCACTCCCGCCCATTATCAGCGTCACGCTGGTCTGCATCAAAGTCAAAGTTTTTTTGTGTTTGTTTTTCCCCCGAGTCTGAGCTCTGAATGAAGAGGGATGTGATTAGAACGGATGTTTCCGCTGGTGTGTAATTCAGTGTCACGATGACAGACATGCTGCCTAATGTTGTTGGACTCAAGCGTTGGACTCCACAACAAAAGCTCGTCTCCATTTGCGGGTAGAACTCCGCAGCCAATTTTTCCACTGCCAGTCTCTCCCGGCTCTGCCAGGCTCCCTTTTTTCTTTTTCCTTTTTTTTTACTCCATCTGTGACACACTCGCTGTCATTTTAATAATTATGCTCCTCTTAGTTTCCTCCCATCAACTCATTCCTAATTGTTTTTTTTTTTGATTAGCATTGCCAGATTAAAAATTGAAATACATATTTTTAGATTGTGTCTTAAACCTCGAAAATACCTTTTTTTATCCCTCCATGCTGCTAAAATGTTTTTGTACTCGTTGATTCTCTCAGACATTAAATTATGTGTACCTTCCTAGTTAGTTGCACAAAGATCAAACCCATTGAATCACTGTTTTTTTTTTAAAACACAAACAAATCTTTTAGTTTCCACCATTGCATTATTTCAGATAAATACACATCATTCACACATCATCTTCATTTTATTAACTGCAATTCAAAAATACCTGCTTAATGTTCAGGATCCCCTACTCCCCTGTGTGTGTGTGTGTGTGTGTGTGTGTGTGTGTGTGTGTGTGTGTGTGTGTGTGTGCGCATACAATGTAGTGTATACCAAGAGTCAGTGTAACTTCAGTGAAGTGTGTATTGCTTTTAGAAGTACCATTACAGGGTCCACTATGTGCTTACCAACTTGCTACAACAGCACTAGCATCTGTCCTGGGTAAAAGAGAGCAGACTGTGTAAGGTGTCCTCTGCCATTTAGCCTGTCACCACCATGACTCCACAGTGCCTTTCCCAAAAGTCAGGAACTAGGTATCTCGCGGTCCCAGGCTAAACTGTAGGAGATCTCGGAGCAGCGTGGGCCCTAGTGAGGCGTGCAGGCCCACCTCTGTGGACCGCCTTTATTCTCAACACTGCAGTTCATTGGGTATAATGCATGGGTATATGGTTAGCCAATTATGTAGGCAACAAATTCTAGGATAAGGACCTCAGTTAAAAGGTTGGAGATAACTCGCATAGGCAGTACCAATAAGATTGTCATAAGTCATACTTTCCATGGGTAACACTCATCACATTGAAGGTCTCTTCTTTGCACGACTGTAAGAAGGAAGAGTGATGAAAGATAATGAAGGCAGAGACTGCGCGCCATGCCCCGTATAATTAATTGTCAAAGATGACTGGTTCATGATTTAAATACCAATCCCCAACCCCATTCCCACCCCTATAACAAGTCCTGCGGCGATAGGGAAGGGCAGTAGGTACAGGTCAGGATGTGACTGGGAGTATCTAGCCCAACCCTGCACGCTAGGCGGCGTGAGAGATAGATGGTCGCCGAGGAGTGGGATGGAACAGCGCTCCTCTCCGGCAGCTCCTCACGCAACTGAGCAGCTCCTCCCTGCTCACCCTGAGAGGGAGGGGCCTAGAAAAGGTGGCCTAAAAAAGGTCTATTCCACTTAACCCGGGCAGCCTGCCGCAGCTGCCGGGTCATCCCTTTACGCGGTCGAAAATATAAGCATAAGAAAACCCGCATCAATCTCACCATTGCAACCTGGAACGTTCCGCATCTCTTTTGGATGTGGGTGATGACTCTTATCCGTCCCCGAAGAAGAACAGCGCTGGTTGCACACGAGCTGCAGAGATACAACATCGATATCGCAGCTCTTAGCGAAACCCGTTTCCATGGCGAGGATTCCATAACAGAGGTAGGAGAAGGCTACACCTTCTTCTGGAGGGGGCTTCCAGAAGGCTCCCGCCGCCTCCATGGTGTAGGTTTTGCTGTGCAAACTCCTGGACCCAGCAGATGGGGTACAGATACAGTACAGACTGGATGGCAACCTCTTCAATATTCGGCGCCTTCAAGCCTTCACCAAAACCACCAACCAACACATCTTAGAGCTACAGTATGCAGATGACTGTGCTCTCCTTGCCCACTCACCAGAATCCCTACAGCGTGCGTTAAACGTGGTCGCATCCATCTACAGCGCCATTGGTCTCCAAATCAACATCAGGAAAACACAGATAGTTGTCCAGGAGTTCACCCACCAAACACATGTGTGTACCTTCACCCTCGATGGTCATCCCCTTGCCATCGTCCCACACTTCACCTACCTAGGCAGCATTCTGTCCCCCTCCTCCAACATTGATGATGACATCCAGGTCCGAGTCGGTCTGGCCTCCGCTGCCTTTGGCAGGCTTAGCTCCAGGGTATTCCACAACAGGAACCTCACCAGCTCCACCAAAGCAGCTGTGTACAAGGCGGCCTGCCTCTCTACACTGCTGTACGGGTCGGAAACCTGGACACCCTACCAGAGGCACATAAAAACACTAGAGGCCTTCCACATCCGCTGCCTTCAAAGGATCCTGGGTGTGTCCTGGGAAGACAGGGTGCCACATGCTGATATTCTTGAACGGACCAACACACCTACCATCGCCGTGCTCCTTGCAAAGAAACACCTGCGCTGGGTTGGGCATGTGATCCGTATGCCTGCCCACCACCTGCCCAGGCAAATCCTCTACGGCCAACTTCTGGATGGCCAGAGATCTGCTGGTGGTCCAAAAAAGCGCTTCAAGGACCATCTTAAATGTGTGAGAAATGACTTTTCCCTGCTCTGATTGTCATCCCGCCTAAGATCTCTGCGTCACACACTTCTCTGTTTTATCTTAATATCAATTTGTTTGCAGCTTTTATGCAGCTCCAGTTGCATCACATTCCTTCTATGCATATGGATTTATTTGTCACCTTTAACGACTGTCACTTGTGTCCTTTGAAGTGTTTGCTAGTCTGTTTAGAAAACATCTAGCGATAGCAAATCAATTGACATTCT
>JACEEU010001109.1:0-17316 GCA_016630915.1 Callionymus lyra
AGTTAAAGTCTTAATTGATTCTGGTGCTGATGAAAATTCTATTGACCTAGCTTTTGCTCGGACCCTTTTTATCCCCCTTGTTGAGCTTGAAGCCCCTAAACCTATAAGCGCTTTTGATGGTAGTTATTTACCTAACGTGACCCATCAGACTTCCTCTGTGTTCCCTGTGTTTCTGGCAACCACTCAGAGGCCCTCAGATTGTTTGTAGATCCTTCTGCATATTCATCTATTGTACTGGGCCTTCCCTGGCTTTGTCTCCACAACCTACAATTCGACTGGTCTAAGTCCTCCATCACTGCTTGGGGCCTGTTATGTCACTCTCACTGTCTGCGTTCTGCTGAGGCTCCTGCTAGATCTGTTTCTTCTCCCCCAATAGCTTTGCCTGATCCCCCCTCTGTTCCGCCGGAGTATCAAGTAGATTTATAGAAGGTTTATTCAGGGATACGGTAAGGTAGAGAAAACACAGAGTCATTTAATGAATGCAGTTAAACATTGTGAGCATTTCTCTTAAATAAAAAAAAGAAAAAGAAACCCCCCCCAAAAAAATTATTCCAAATTATGCATTACAACTTGATTAATTGAATGACAAATAATCAAAACAAACATGTTTACACTAACTAACTAAAATCTAATAGGCCTTTTTTTTAAGGTTTTTGTTAAAATATATATTGATGAAGAGCCAGTATCCACTACTTTGAAAAACCTCTTTCGCGAGGTAAAAAGGAAGTGGAAGCCCCGTTTTCAGCGACCATGGATGTCGGCTCTTTATGTGAGGTGTTGTTGACGTACTCCTCCGTCAACAGTGCATGATTGAGCTCGTCCTGCAACATAGGAAAGAGATGAACAGCATTGCTTTCTCTGGACAAAACAGAAACAGTACATTTTTAAATCATACTTTATATTCATGTTTTACTCATACTTCTTCATGTAGAAAATTAACCCCTTCATATTTACTACATAAATCAGAGAGATAGTCAAACACAGGATTAGTCGTACCTTATTCACAAACTGTTTTCTAACTTTTAAACTATTTGAATGTACCTGGACAGAGCCCCCTTCAACAGTGTTGTTCGGCAGAACCGTGCAACAAGAATCACCAAACATGTAACAAACTTATTATCCAGCTAATTCCTCCACCTGAGGAAAAAATAAAACATCATTTATTTGTATTTCAAAAATGTTTTCTTGAAAAACTTTATATTCCAATATATCTTCAAATCATTTAACTAATCATAATACTCTTGGTATTGACTCTCTTAAATTTGACATAAATTATATGACATTATCAGCTACAAAGATATTCTAAGTTCAGTTGAATCATTATTGTAACAACTTGTTTATTTTCCATCAATCTCTTGCTCTAGTTCTTTTTTTTCCCTGTCAGGAGCTTTAACTTGTCAACTGCAGTAAAAGTTACTTTTCTCTTAAAAATAAGTCAATAAATGAAAATAGAAAATAATAATAATAATATTAATAATATCGCTTAAAATAATAGGTAAAAAAGCAATTACCAAAATAAATAATTACATGAAAATAAGAAAGAGGTCTAAAAATCTAAATTAAGAATCAAACCTTAAATTAACTAATTAAAATCCATTATAAAATCTGAGATCAATAAAAGAAAATATTAAATTAAGATATTAAAAATAACCAATTAAGATAAATGGGGTAGATCTAATCAAAATATTATAGTAATTCATTAAAATTGTTCAAGTCAAAACAATACTCAATTAAGAACGTATTATTATTTATTTAACTTTCTAATTAGTTGTATGTGTGTGTATATATATATATATATATATATATAGCACAATTGACAAAGAGGAATAAGAGTTACTTATGTTTTGATTGTTTAAGCGCTTTGTGACCCTGGTCTCGAAATGCGCTATATAAATAAATATTACTTACTTACTTACTGTCTGAAGACCAAATACAACAAATAACTTAATATTCCTCCAATAATTTAAAAAATAAAAATCCAATCCCTAATTTACTAAAAATAATAAAACAATAGTAAAATTATGAATTGTTAAAATAATAAAATTGTATTTTATTTTAAGCAATTTAAATGTAATAATTGAAAAATTAAGATAACAAAATAAACATGAATACTGATCTAACTAGATAAATGTAATTGATTTAATTGAATAATTACAGTAATGGAGTCAGACCAATAGTCAATTAAGAAGTAAACAAAGAGAAAACCAGCAGAGGGCAGCAGAGCAAACACAACACCCAAGATCAGAAATTGAGAGTAGAAGAAGAGACTAAACAGGAACCAGATATCAACAAACGTACACACGTGCAAGCATTTAACGACACACGTGTTTTAGATAAGCAGTGTTAGCTCGACAAAACACCAAAGGTTAGGTGCAATGTGACCAATTGTGAGTTGATCAATTGACAATGTGAAATAGGAAGAGAGGGTGGTCAAAATAACAGGGTCAAAAGGTCATTAATACATGCAAAAACAAAGGATGTCAACAATCAATGATAATTGTTTTATTGTTATTGAACACTGCAGAAGATGGAGAAAATTGAAATGTGAGTTGTTTTTGTTTTTCTTCTTAATCCAATTATACCACTAATTAACTGTATATATAAATATATACCTTAATCAAGAAACAGGAATACTAGTACAATCACTATTGTCAACAAAGAATGTTAATTAATAAAGAGAAGAGATAATTATATCAAACCCAACCAAAATACTTAAAAGAAAAACAATAAAGGCTCGTCACCCTTGTAATGAACTATCTTCATTGGAAACCATCTGTGAAAGGTCAAACACTCCTCAGGATCTGTGACAACAGAACTTCCGATGATAAGGCAACACCACACAAGGTCGAATTAGAATTCCACCACTTTGTCTGAGTAATCACAGCATGAGGAGGGATATTTCAGGGCAATAGAGTCCATAAGCCCGACTTCCCGAAGCAAGGAGGATTAGAAGTTTGACGAATGGTCAAGCTGAACCTTCAGTGACCAGGTCAACAACACTTCATGCCAGACTCTTCCCAACAAGATCAGATAAGAGGAACTTTATGGCTTCCTGCAGATGCAGAGTCGGTGAGAATGCTATTCACCACCGAAACCATTCACAGACAACATGTGTGTGTGTGTGTGTGTCTTGGATAATATTCATTGAAATGTTTATTACTTGCTTAAATAAATATACTTGTAAGTGAATGGAGCTACGTGCAAGGTGTTTGAAGTTATCAAAATGAAGAAAGAAATCACATATGAAATATAAGAATTGAATTAATCATTATCAAAACCTTCATTTTGTAATACTTATTATAAATGTGTCATGTTTGGTGTTATTTTAATGTCCGCGCTCCGTGGGAAAAGAATCTAGAAAGAACAAATCGTTTTAAAGCATTTTTAATGTACATATGATTTTTCTTGTGTGACGAGAAGATATGACAACTGGAGAACTGAGAAGGAGCAGGGGGGGGGTTGTGAGTCAGGAAGACCCTTTTCCCGCCGAAGAAACTTCAACCAATCATAAGGGTTTGCCCCTGTGTGTGTTCAACTGGTTCATCACCAGCTTTGCCTTCAAGACGATCTCCGGCCTCCTAAACTTCAGCTCCTGCAAGCCCGAACTGAGGACCGCACTGAAGGACCCGCTTCCAGCATCCTTCCAGACTGCGCAAAGTTTCGTGAGTTTCTTTTTAATATCGACCAGACCGGTCCGATTATTCCAATATTCGCAGCACGTCTCCCCGACTGCGAGCCAGAAGCCAGCAACCCGTGAATCATCCTTACCTCCCGTAAAAAGAAAGTGTTCCTGACCTAAAGACTTTCCCTCAGCGAAGTGAACATTCCAGGCGTTCAGCGCGTTCACGTGAGGTGTCTACAACCAGGAAGCCGACACTGTGATTCATCGGAACATTCGGTGGACCGAACGCAATCACTTGGCCCCATCGTCGAAAGAACTTTGATCCCCTCGTTCTTGACCGTCTCATCCTCATCCTCATCTCCTTCATCCTGACATCCACCCGCTTGCCACCTTCATCTGGTCTCCAGCTGAGAGTTAGATTATATGTTAGAAATTAGGGGTTCTAGTGAATCCGGCTTGAGTACGTGCTCTGTTGATTCAAGAGATAGCGACGTGGCTCGTGTGATGCCCTTTTGTGATCGGCCTCTCCCGGGACAGCCACGGTGGTGGGCCGAGGGGCAACCCAACGTTCATCAAAGCTTCTGTTCTGACAGAACATTATTCGGCTTGGAGTCGCCTGATTTAACTTCATTCCAGATGGGAGAGGGAAGTGGCGTGGCGAGACAGGAGAAGTTATCCTGTCTAAGAAACAAGGTCTTTACTATGCTGCAGAAGAGATCCAGCAGCAGAGATGATGAGCGGGTTTTACTCCTGTTACTTCCTTGTGCCGGGGGTCCAGTGTGGACCCCATCAACCGGTCTTCTTCTACATTTACTGTATAAATGCACGATGATCAATTAATGCAGAAACTAAGATAAGGGTTCTTTCGAAGACGTGCAGGATGTCATGTTTAAGTTCAGTTCAGTTTTTTGGCCAGTCCTACTCCATTCCACCTGTATTAGGCTCCAGTAGCTGCATAGGTGAGGTAAGAAGTCCCATTGAGGACAAGCAGGAAAGATAGGTAAGGATTTAATTCACATTAATACGTAAATATACTGTACATGATAATTTGAATTTTGATTTCAACAGCAGCAACAGTACTCACTCAATCGTTTATGACACTCAACCATAACTATATATTCGAAGCTATATCAATGTGTCAGTGTTGACACTCAATAGAAACTCGGAAACAACAGAGATCAGAGTTGGTTCAAAGTATAAAACCTTTACTTGCAAGGACAGTAGTTGCTGCTCTGAATAAAAAAAGACACACAAAAACATATGACAACTAAGGCTCGATTCCAATTCTCAATTTGACCACTACAACTACGCCCTACCACTACGGTTTGCGCGTGCCCGCGAAGTGTAGTGGAGTCCCAATTCTACTTTCGGCGTAGTGATAGTGTTCAAGGTAGTGCCAGGTCTCCCTACTAGAGGTAGTGATGTCGGAGGGACACTTCGCAACCGAGTGCTGACGGAGACGGAAGAATTGTGAGCAACACAGTACATAAATGTGAGTATTTTTGCTAGTGTTTCTTCATAAAATTCATGTGAAAGCATTGTTTTTGCTGATAGTCCATGTTGATAAAATATAAACACACGGTGAAGATGCTAACGTTAGCAATTGTTTGTTCATAAACTCTTGAGTATGCATCATTTCGATGATATTTCATGCTAATAAACTTTTAAGTATTTATTTATAAGTATTTAATGTGAAAAGTATTATTTCTTGCATATAAAAAACGATGTTTAATTTGAGACTAATTAAGCATTGTTTTCAATGACATTTCATGCTAATACACTTTTAAGAGTAACAGTTAAGATTGCTATTGTTTGTGTATTTACTGTGAAAAGTATTATTTCATGCATATAAAAAACGATGTTTAATTCAACGCTAATTAAGCATTGTTTTCAACGACATTTCATGCTAATACACTTTTAAGAGTAACAGTTAAGATGCTATTGTTTGTGTATTCACTGTAAAAAGTATTATTTCTTGCATATAAAAAACGATGTTTAATTCAACGCTACTTAAGCATTGTTTACAATGACATTTCATGTTAAAAAACTTTTAAGAGTAACAGTAAAGATGCTATTGTTTGTGTATTTAATGTGAAAAGTATTATTTCTTGCACTTAAAAATGATGTTTAATTCGACGCTAACTAAGCATTGTTTTCAACGATATTTCATATCATATATTTCATAATGCATTTTTAAGAGAAACAGTGAAGATGCTATTGTTTGTGTATTTCTTTAAAGCAAAGTATTTTATGTAAATCATGTGTTTTTGTGAAGACAACACTTGTTTTAACAGTTTACCACACATCACTCATAAAAGCAACACAATTGATAATTTCCAGATTATTTGAATGTCTCGATTATAATGTTATTGTTGCCATGTTCTCCAGGATGATGCAGAATGCCCCGAACCGGATCCAGCACGTCGGGAGCTCCGACACCCACCACTCGCCTCAGGTCCAGCAGGTCTGGATTCTGTCACCGGTCTCCAAGCTTCAAGGCCTGCAACACCGGTACTTGAAGGAGGGAGCAAAGGAGGCATAAAGAGCAACAAAAAGATCTGTCTTGGGAAAATAAATACAAAATGTAGATGGACTTTCTTTTTTTGAGTGTTTGTTTAAGCATTATTTAGTTTACGCACTATTTTTGTTTGGTTGTTGCACTTTATTTTGGTTCTGCATTTTAAATGTGTCAGATTGTTTGGTCAAATACAAGATTTGTTTTTACAAGTTCTAGTGTTGTCATTCCTAAATACACATTTACATTCATACTGGTACAATAAATACAAATACAAATGTTAAATTATAAACATTTTAATAAAACAACATGGCGAAAATCCTGCTGTAGCTCAGTCTCCACGTTGAACCATAACAGTAGTAAGTTCAAGTTGAAGTTGTTTCTGCAGTTCACTGAGAGAGAACCAGTCTGAGGAGGAAAATTCACACACTTTTAGAAATGAGCATCAAAAAGAATAGTTTGAGTAAAAGCTACTCAAAATAAGTTCAAATTACTTCAGGTTTATGTAAGCGACATGGTAAACATATTAACGATTGATAAACACAGCTACAATACACTCTAAACAGAGTTTACAACTGTTTTCATTGTTTTAGAAAAACAAAACAAACAGGTAAATGGAGTTCTATTTCGTCCCTACTGACCGCCAGAGGCGGTGCTTCAAGCACTGAATGTATCCATCTTGCGCATGCGCAGTTCGAGTTTAATACCAACAAAGTCACCTGTGACCCCTGATGACCCGGAAGGGTATATCTTCCGGTGACATCAGAGGATCTGTTCCTTTTCATCTTCTCGCTGCGCAAGTAGCATGTCACCGAGCTAGCTCAAGGACTAGCTCTTTCGTTGCCGGTAGTCACGCGACTTCTGTCGGAGCTGCGAAACTTTCGCCCTCCAGAGACTGCAACGAACTTTTGACGCGGAGAAGTTGTAGCGGCTTGCCGTGGACACTTCCGGAGATCATCATCGTTTGGCTGAGTACCAATTTTCTTATCGTTGAATATCAGTACAACCTGTTGTACTCTCTTTGGTTGTATTTGATTTATTTCGGTGAAAGGAAGCGTACTCGCTCCCTCTCCCAACATTGTACTCTATATTTATATATCATTGAATATCAGTACAACCTGTTGTGCTTGCTTTTGGTTGTATTTTGATTTATTTCGGTGAACGGAAGCGTACTCGCTCCCTCTCCCGACATTGTACTCTATATTTATATATCATTGAATATAAGTACAACCTCTTGTGCTCGCTTTTGGTTGTATTGATTTATTTCGGTGAACGGAAGTGTATTCGCTCCCTCTCCCGACATTGTACTCTATATTTATATATCATTGAATATCAGTACAACATGTTGTACTCGCTTTGGTTGTATTTTGATTTATTTCGGTGAACGGGGGCGTACTCGCTCCCTCTCCCACATTGTACTCTATATTTATATATCATTGAATATAAGTACAACCTGTTGTACTCGCTTTTGGCTGTATTTTGATTATTTCGGTGAACGGAAGTGTACTCGCTCCCTCTCCCGGCATCGTACTCTATATTTATATTCAATGAATACCAGTACAACCTGTCGTACTCACTTTGGTTGTACTTTTGATTTCTTGGTGACGGCAGTGTTTTCGCTCCCTCTCCCAACATTGTACACTAAATATTTATATATCATTGAATATAAGTACAACCTGTTGTAATCGCTTTTGGTTGTATTTTGATTTCTCTTGGTGACGGCAGTGTTTTTGCTCCCTCTCCCGACATTTATATTGCTGTTTTTTTCAGCTACTATGCTCTAAGTAGATTCTTTTATACTTGTTGGTGACGACTGCGTATTCGCTTCCTCTCCCAGCATCTGTGATACTTCTATCTCATATGTGTAACACTTGTTGGTGACGACTGGTGTTCGTTCCTCTCCCAGCATCTGTGATATTTCTATCTCATATGTGTAAACTTGTTGGTGACGACCGCGTATTCGCTTCCTCTCCCTTGTACTTCTATCTCATATGTGTAACACTTGTTGGTGAGACGGTATTCGCTTCCTCTCCAGTCTGTGATACTTCTCATATGTGTAAACTGTTGGTGACGACTGGTATCGCTTCCTCTCCAGATTGTGATATTCTATCTCATTGTAAATTGTGAGACTCGTTTGTCCTCTCCAGATCTTTACTTCTATCTCTATGTTAACACTTGTTGGTGACGACTGCGTATCGCTTCCTCTCCCAGCATCTGTGATACTTCTATCTCATATGTGTGACACTCGTTGGTGAAGGCTGTTTTCGCTCCCGCCCGCATGCTCAGCCCTGCAGAGGTTCTGCGAGCTGTTTCCAGAGAGGAGTGGCTTAGTTCAGTAGACCTGAAGGAGGCTTACTTCATGTGCCCATAGCACAACACCACAGACGGTCCCTGAGGTTCGCCTTTCAGGGACGTCATTTTCAGTTCAGGGTGCTCCCGTTCGGCCTCTCCCTTTCGCCACGGGTTCCTTACCAGGGTTGTGATGGCAACCCTCTCGCCCCTGCAGTCGCAGGGCATGAAGATTCTGCCCTACCTAGACGATTGGCTTATCTGTGCTCTGTCCCGGTCTCGGGTGACCCTGGACACCACAAGCCTTCTTTCCCATGTGTCTCGACTAGCTCTCAGGGTCAACTCTTCAAGGAGTTGCCTAGTCTAGCAGAGCACATTTTTTTCTCGGGATGACACTCGATACAGTCTCAATGAAAGCCTGCCCTTCACCACAGCGGGTGGACGATATCCTCCGCCTCCTTCCCTCTTCCGCAGGGGCATGTGGCTGCATTACGTGGAGTTTCTGCGACTCCTAGGCAAACTGACGGCTGCCGCCACCGTGGTCCCTTTGGGGCTGTTGTTGCTACGCCCCCTTCAGAGGTGGCTGAACAACTTTCACCTGGATGCCAGGTGGCACCGGCACAGGAGACTCAAGGTGTCACACCGTTGCCTCCTTGCTCTGGCTCCGTGGAGAGAGACCTTTCTCCTCCAAGGCGTGCAGATGGGTTCGGTTGCATTCCGTCGAGAGGCCATCACAACAGACGCCTCCCCTCAGGGTGGGGTGCAGTTTGGCAAACCATACAGCCCAGGGGCTGTGGTCTGCTCGAGATTGCTCGGAGCACATCAAATGTACTAGAGCTACGAGCTATGTATATGGCCCTGCAGTACTTTCTTCCCTTACCGAGAGGGCAACATGTGCTTGTGCGGTCATACATGTGTCGACCGTATCGCATATAAACCACCAGGAGGGGCACCAGGTCTGCACAGCTGTTGCAAGCATCCCGGGACCTCCTACTGTGGGCGGCTCCACGCCTGGCCAGCCTGAGAGCAATGTTTTTTGCCCAGGGACCAGAGTCACGTCGCAGACCTGCTCTCCCGAGGCAAGCCTCCATTGGAGTGGCGGCTTCATCCAGAGGTGGTGCTCAATATCTGGGACATCTTCGGCAGAGCACAGGTAGATCTGTTTGCCACAGAGCAGTCGACCCATTGCCCCCTCTGGTTCTCCCTGAAAGAGGAAAGCAGTCCTCTGAGCCAGGATGCTCTTGCGCACGACTGGCCAGAAGGTCTCCTCTATGCTTTCCCTACAATCCCTCTGATATTCTTAACACTACAGGGGGTCCTCCATCAGGGTCACAGGCTGCTGTTGGTAGCCCCCTTCTGGCCAGGGAGAACATGGTTTCCACTGCTGCGCAGGCTCTGCCGCAGCTCACCATGGCGCCTCCCCGACAGGAAGGATCTCCTGTCTCAGCTAGAGGGCCAGATTTGGCGTCCCGACCCTCTTCACCTGCAACCTGGGTCTGGCCGCTGCAGGGCCCAACCCGCTTCTGACGCAGTGTTCAGATGCTGTCTGCGACACTATACTAAACGCCAGGGCGCCTTCTACACGGCTGCAGTATTCAAATAGATGGCAACTGTTAGCTGCATGGTGTTCAGACAGGGGTGAGGACCCTGTGCACTGTTCAGTCCCAAAGATTCTGGGAGTTCCTCCAGCTGGGGTCCTGAGAGTATACGCGGCAGCCATTTCTCGATGTTCGGGTAGATGATAACACAGTGGGGTCCAACAGACTAGTGTCCCCCTTTCTAAAGGGCGCGTGGCGATTACGCCCCCCACGCACACAGCGTGCCCCAGCATGGGATTTGCACCTGGTGCTCGACGCTTTGTGTCTGCCTCCCTTTGAACCCCTGGCTCAGGCAGAGCTGAAGTGGGTTTCTGCTAAGACTGCTTTTCTCCTTGCCATTGCTTCAGCGAAGCGTATTGGGGAACTACATGCCTGTCTATGTCATGGGCAGCCCTACGCGGGGTACCCCTAGGGGACATCTGTGAGGCAGCATCATGGGCCTCACCAAGCACTTTTTTCAGGTTCTATCGGGTGAACGTCGCCACTCCTCATCCATGAGGTGTGCTCCGGTTGCCCGACTCTGTTGCTTCCCCTCAATGAGGTGTATGTACTAGGATTCTTTGTGACCTTGTTGTTATGGGTCATCCAGTGCTTGAAGCACCGCCTCTGGCGGTCAGTAGGGACGAAATAGAACGAAAGTTACATATGTAACTACGGTTCTATGAGTCCCGGATGACCGCCAGAGGCGATGCTTCAAGCACTGAATGTATCCATCTTGCGCATGCGCAGTTCGAGTTTAATACCAACAAAGTCACCTGTGACCCCTGATGACCCGGAAGGGTATATCTTCCGGTGACATCAGAGGATCTGTTCCTGCAGAATCTTCTCGCGAAATCACAAGGATTCTGAGTGACAGAACGCTCTGGCGGTCATCCGGGACTCATAGAACCGTAGTTACATATGTAACTTTCGGCTTATATTGACCATTGTTATCTTGTAAATGAGGTCTTAAAAATGCATACACATTAATTTACATCACAATAAGCTCCAAACTTTCTCTACCGTTTGCATCGTTGTAGAAAACAACAACAAAGAAACATGTAAATAGATCGCTTATATCGACCATTGCTAGCACGTTTAGCATTCAGTTTACAATTGTGGTCGTAAAAAGTGCATAAACCTCAAAATACATCGATTAACACAATCACAATAAGCTCCAAACTTTAGGTCACTAACGTTTGCATTTTTTAGGAAACAACAACAACAAAGAAACACGTTAAAATAGATTGCTTGTATTGACCATTGCTAGCACGTTTAGCATTCCGCTTACAATTGTGGTCGTAAAAAGTTCATAAACCTCAAAATACATCGAACAAAACAACCACAATAAGCTCCAAATGTACTTCAATACTGTTTGCATACTTTTGGCCAAGATGGCGCCGCACGAGCAGCAGCTGGTTACAACAGCTCCCTCTTTCTTCTTACTTTTTATTACACTTTTTCCATTTTTTTGGCGTCTTTTTAATTTTTTCTTTAGAGTGGTCGGATCTTGTTGCCGTTGTGCACAAAACGAGACCACTTTTACAACTTTTGCATACGGTTTTCTGCTATTTTCGTCACTTTTGGGAACTCCGTCGGCAGACACGCTCAGCGGGTCTATTGTTTACACAAGGGATCAGCTGTTGGGGTTGCGCAACACCGCTCTCTCTCTCAGCGCGGAATGGACGATTCCCGTGGAAATCAAGAGAAAAAGACGCGGATGCAGAGCAGGTCGGATGAAACAAGAGAAGAAACGTAGGTTCCGTCCCTTTATTCCATCGATCATCATGGGAAATGTACGTTCGATCGTGAATAAAACGGACGAGCTTGCTGCGCTGACCCGGCATCAGAGAGACTTCCGGGAGAGCAGCCTTCTATGTTTCATGGAGACCTGGCTGACGGAGAAGATCCCAGACTCTGTTGTTTCGCTGGAGGGGTTCAAGATGGTTCGTGCGGACCGGGACATGGATGGAAAGAGGAGAGGAGGAGGAGTGGCGGTGTTTATTAATGAGAGATGGAGCGATCCCGCGCATGTCTCCATTAAAGAACAAGTGTGCACTAAGGACATAGAGTTTGTTGCGGTGGGCATCCGCCCGTATTACATCCCGAGGGAGTTCTCACATGTGATTGTGTTCACTGTTTACATTCCTCCCTCTGCGGACGCAGCCGCAGCGAGCGAAAGGCTGAGCGCCTCAGTGTCGGACCTGCAGCTCAAACACCCGAACTCTCTCCTGCTCATAAACGGGGATTTCAACCATGCCTCACTCTCCTCCATTCTTCCCACCTTCACACAATACGTGAAGTGCCACACCCGGGAGGACAAGACTCTGGACCTTTTGTATGCAAATGTAAAAGGTGCCTACACCTCCACCGCCCTGCCCCCCCTCGGCCGCTCTGATCACAACCTGATACGTCTGCGACCTGAATACACTCCCATGGTGAGGAGACAGCCTGCACAGAAAATAACTGTTAAGATGTGGAATGATGAAGCCAAGGAGAGGCTGAGAGACTGCTTTGAGTCTACAGACTGGAGCGTGTTCTCTCATGGTGATGACATCGACACCTTCAATGACCATTCCACGGATTACATAAAGTTCTGTGAGGACAACGTCACACCGACCCGCAAGGTGCGGTGCTTTGCCAACACCAAGCCATGGGTGACCCCTCAACTTCAAGTGCTGCTGAACAAGAAGAAGAGGGTGTTTGCTTCTGGGAGCAGAGAGGAGCTTAAAGAGGTCCAGCGAGAACTCAAGAAGGCGATCAGGATGGCCAAGGAGGAATACAAGAGGAAACTGGAAGAGGAACTGGCGCAGGGCAACACAAGGGATGTGTGGAAAGGCCTGAAGAACATCTCAGGTCATGGCCAGAGTGGAGCCAGAGCCACAGCAGGGGGAGACCAAAGATGGGCCACTGAACTTAACCAGTATTTCAACCGGTTTGATCAGGGCCCCCCCCCCCCTCCATCTCTGCCCCCCACTCTTCACAAAGCTGTTTTTCCCCTGCTTCAGCCTCCTCCCCCCAACTGTTCTCACCTCCAAGCCACCTTTCTCCCCCCCAACACGCCCTACTGCCTCAGCTGCCCAACCCCCCACAGCCACCTCTCTCTGTTACATCTGAACAGGTGAGGAGAGAATTAAGGCGACTGAAGATCAGGAAAGCTGCTGGACCAGATGGACTCAGCCCCAGACTGCTCAGGGACTGTGATGATCAACTTTGTGAGTTGGTCAAACACATCTTCAACCTGAGCCTCAAACTGGAGAAGGTCCCGGTCCAGTGGAAGACCTCCTGTGTGGTTCCGGTTCCCAAGGCGGTGCACGCGAAGGAACCAAGCCACTTCAGACCAGTCGCCCTGACCTCCCATCTGATGAAGACCTTGGAGAGGCTGGTACTCCGCGAGCTACGCACGACGCTGAGCTCTGCGTTGGATCCGCTGCAGTTCGCCTACAGGCCAAAGATGGGGGTGGATGACGCCGTCATCTACCTGCAGCACCGGGCACTGACTCATCTGGAAGCCGCCGGTAGCACTGTGAGAGTCATGTTTTTTGACTTCTCAAGTGCTTTCAACACCATCCAGCCGGGGCTGCAAAGGAAGAAGATGGAGGACGCAGGAGTTGGGATCACAGCTGGCAGCATGGACGATGGACTACCTCACCAACAGGCCGCAGTATGTGAGGCTGCAGGACTGCAGGTCTGAGGTGACCATCTGCAGCACCGGGGTGCCTCAAGGGACAGTGCTGTCACCTTTCCTTTTTTCCCTCTACACGGCGGACTTTACCTATGACTCCAGCAGCTGTCACCTCCAGAAGTTTTCTGACGACTCGGCCATTGTGGGCTGCGTGTCTGGGGGGCGAGCTGGAGTACAGGTCAGTCATCAAGGACTTTGTTGACTGGTGTGAGAGCAACTACCTTTGCTTAAACACCGGTAAGACAAGGGAGATGGTGATTGACTTCAGGAAAAAGTCCCCACCACATCAACCGGTGAGCATCCAGGGCTCGGACATTGAGCTAGTGGACAGCTTCAAATACCTGGGTGTTCACCTCAACAATAAACTGAACTGGTCCACACACATCAACGCCGTGTACAAGAAGGGCCGAAGTCGCCTCCACCTCCTGGGGAGACTGAGGTCCTTCGGAGTGTGCAGACCACTTTTAAGGACCTTTTATGACTCCGTGGTAGCCTCTGCTATCCACTACGCTGTGGTCTGCTGGGGAGCAGGCAGCACGGACCGGGACAGGAAGAGACTGAACAGGCTGGTCACGAGGGCCGGCTCTGTCCTGGGCCGCTCGCTGGACTCGGTGGAGGAGGTGGGAGAGAGGAGGACACTCTCCAGACTATCCTCCATCAGGGACAACACTCTCCACCCACTGCACCTGACCGTGGAGGAGCTGGCCAGCTCCTTCAGTGGCAGGCTCAGGCACCCCCAGTGTAGGACGGAGCGTTATAGAAGGTCCTTCATCCCAACTGGTGTCAGGATATTTAACTCTCTACTTTAAATATCCTGATGCTAATCCGTAGTGTGTTTTTCCTCTTGTGTGTTTTATTTTATTTTTTACTTTTTCTGTTTTTATTTTTATTTTATTTTATTCTATTGTATTTTGTTAATAGTGTTAAATTTCTAATTTTGTAAATAATTGTATATTTTTAAGATCTTTTTTATTTTATTTTGTATTATCTCTTTTATTTTTATTTTTTTCCTTGCACTTTATTTTTTAAACTGCGCTGTTGTAAAAGTGTGTTTCCCCTCTGGGGATGAATAAAGCTTTTCTATTCTATTCTATTCTTTTAAAACAAAACAAAGAAACACATAAATCGCTGGTAGCGTTAGCGCGTATAAAAC
The DNA here is from genome assembly GCA_016630915.1 of Callionymus lyra. Lineage (NCBI taxonomy): Eukaryota > Metazoa > Chordata > Actinopteri > Syngnathiformes > Callionymidae > Callionymus > Callionymus lyra. The sequence continues at coordinate 14,842 of JACEEU010001109.1, forward strand.
TTATTTTCAAGCAAAAACTTACCGTGAAATTGTCTAACAGCACTTGGATGTTTCGATGATATCTTCTTCTCCGGATAGGTCGGCGACTTGTTGTAGAAAGATGATATATAAAAACGATATAACGCCAGGAGCAAAGCCAGTGTTGTTGTTGCAGCAGGTTCTGAGTCGCTTCTGCTGACGTCAGCGGCAAAGATTGATGACGTAACGTAGGGTATGCCGGGCCCAAATCTGAAGGGTGACGCGAAGGGCCTACCGGGTTGGCGAAGTGGTAGTGCTAGGGGTAGTGGTAGTGGTAGTGGTAGTGGTAGGGCTCAAACTGAGAATTGGGATCGGGCCTAAGTATATCTGAGAGATGATTTAAAGACAGACTACAACAGATAAGATAGTGATAAGCCACCACCCATTTCCACATTCTGAACAAACCTGAACAACAGATATCCCATACCAAGGTGTCAGAAAGCCTTCATCATTCTTTTGTAAGAGGTATTTATTTAAGACATATTCGGGCGGCGTTCAACAATCTGCACGTCACTGATGATTCTCAGAAAGAATAAAACAAGCAATGTAACTGAGCATGAGTAGTTTCCCCAACAGCAGAGATAATTAGAAGATAATTATTCAGAAATAATAAATAAATAATAAATTAAGTATGAAAGCCGCTAAATTACATGTATTTAAGTTTTTTTAATGAATTATATTAATGTGAACTGAACAGATTCCGGCTAGACTGGTATAACAATTTCAACATGGAAATTAAAAGTTGTTTTGGGAGTTCCCCGGCTTATGATTTCACCCATGGAATCAATTGTGTGACTGTACAAAATGAAACTCATAATATGAGGCTACACCCATTTTGTTGCTACAAACTAAATATTCGGAACAAACAACAAAGCCCAGTGAACAACAACTAACCGCTGTAATGCTAAATAATGTATGCCTGCTTGACCTCTGTTTAGAAGTGACACAGTGTACAGTAATCATCGTTGAGTATTTAAAAGTTTCCAATTTTTTTTGGTTTTGGTTCATCACAAAAAAGGTACAACTCCAGACAGACTATGGAAAAAGTATCAAATATACAACTTTATATATTTTATAGGGTTTTATATATATATACCTCAGATTATATGTATTGACACGCCTTTAGGTACTAACAATTGGAATCAACTTAAGGCACACACCCATTCCAATGTGTAGGTAGCACTGTTAAACTAGAAGAGGAATGATGAGGTGGAGCTAAGAAGCAATATTGAAGGAATGCATATTCAGTAGCTATATTAAGGATTTTTTCTCATGCGTTGAATCAGAACACGTCAAGATCACAAAGCTTTAAAGTTGAACTGAGGGGACAGAAATCAACTAGGTATTTTAAGAATAGATTTTCTTTTTTGTGGATATTATATTTCCTCAACTGAGGGTGAGTAGAAATCTGTTTAATATTGCTTATAATATATTATATATTATTGAATTTGACCAGATGTTTTTATTTTTTAAAGGAGTTGTGTTTATATCAATAAATATGATTGTTTTTAATGTTCTTACAGCAAGTAAATATCCTGTCCCAATACAAGATAATACTTAAATTTAAAAAAAAATGTATCTACAAAACTAACTTTTTGTAAAGAAAAAAAATGTAGTAACTAGGTTCATCTTATTCCAAAACTGGGGATACTTTAAGGATTTTACATACTAGCCAAACGTGTGGGTCCTAAAAGTAGCTGATGCTGTAAATGATAACTGGTCATTTGAAATCAAGCTTATCTTATAGTCGTTTAAGTCTGTTGTTTAAAATTTTGGATTCAGAAATAACAGTGAATTTGGAGCCCACTGTGTCAAATCACACGGCCTCCATCTCTGAACTGTGTTCCATTTCCCCTCAAACCAGAGTGAGGATATATGTGCAGAAAAAGAATCCCATTCTATGATTCTATGAAATATTTGTAACACAGTCCTAACCTTATGATAATTTTAAATCCAGTACATTCTGTTGCCAGACTTTTTTGATAGTTCTCATTCTGTAAATTCAGAATTCATAGTTTAAGTCATCACTCAATGTTTTTCATCCTGTCCCTTTTGAACTATAACAATAAAACATGATAATAAGGCAGATGCGTGAGACTGATAAAACAAGTAATTCTCAGAACGCTCAACTGATCAATTCAAATTTTTTTTTGCCAAATGCTGATTGAGCCGACAATTTTACAGTGGCTATTCTCGGTTTGAGCTAAACAATATAATTTTTTTTTAAATTTAAATTTTGCATCTCAAGGCAACTAAAACTTAAACTAACGTCCACAAATACCAAATGTTGTGATGTTTGAAGCCTCCAAGAAGTCCCCATTACTGTATTATTCCCATTTGCTTATTTGACTATTGTTGTTTCTGGTGTCACTACCTTTGGCTCACACCAGGCAGAGAACAGGGCTCTGGGTAAAGTGACTTCTCACACGAAGAGGGCCCTTGAGTAAAGGGTGCAGC
>JACEEU010001110.1:0-13708 GCA_016630915.1 Callionymus lyra
AGAACATACGTGACTCAAACACAACAACATATCATCATCATGTTCACCTGCTCCACCAGAACATACGTGACTCAAACACAACAACATATCATCATCATGTTCACCTGCTCCACCAGAACATATGACTCAAACACAACAACATATCATCATCATGTTCACCTGCTCCACCAGAACATACGTGACTCAAACACAACAACATATCATCATCATGTTCACCTGCTCCACCAGAACATACGTGACTCAAACATAACAACATATCATCATCATGTTCACCTGCTCCACCAGAACATACGTGACTCAAACACAACAACATATCATCATCATGTTCACCTGCTCCACCAGAACATACGTGACTCAAACACAACAACATATCATCATCATGTTCACCTGCTCCACCAGAACATACGTGACTCAAACACAACAACATATCATCATCATGTTCACCTGCTCCACCAGAACATACGTGACTCAAACACAACAACATATCATCATCATGTTCACCTGCTCCACCAGAACATACGTGACTCAAACACAACAACATATCATCATCATGTTCTACCTGCTCCACCAGAACATGACGTGACTCAAACACAACAACATATCATCATCATGTTCACCTGCTCCACCAGAACATACGTGACTCAAACATAACAACATTCATCATCATGTTCACCTGCTCCACCAGAACATACGTGACTCAAACATGACAACATATCATCATCATGTTCACCTGCTCCACCAGAACATACGTGACTCAAACACAACAACATATCATCATCATGTTCACCTGCTCCACCAGAACATACGTGACTCAAACATAACAACATATCATCATCATGTTCACCTGCTCCACCAGAACATACGTGACTCAAACACAACAACATATCATCATCATGTTCACCTGCTCCACCAGAACATACGTGACTCAAACATGACAACATATCATCATCATGTTCACCTGCTCCACCAGAACATACGTGACTCAAACACAACAACATATCATCATCATGTTCACCTGCTCCACCAGAACATACGTGACTCAAACATAACAACATATCATCATCATGTTCACCTGCTCCACCAGAACATACGTGACTCAAACACAACAACATATCATCATCATGTTCACCTGCTCCACCAGAACATACGTGACTCAAACATAACAACATATCATCATCATGTTCACCTGCTCCACCAGAACATACGTGACTCAAACATAACAACATATCATCATCATGTTCACCTGCTCCACCAGAACATACGTGACTCAAACACAACAACATATCATCCTCCTTTCCCCCTCCCCCCCCCCCCCCCCCGGGGCCCCACCTCACCCCCCCCTGCGGGGGCCCCCGCCCCTCCCACATAAAACATATCCTCATCTTTTTTTTTTTTCCTTTTAAAAGAACATACTGACTCAAACATAACATCATGTCATCATCATGTTCACCTGCTCCACCAGAACATACGTGACTCAAACATAACAACATATCATCATCATGTTCACCTGCTCCACCAGAACATACGTGACTCAAACACAACAACATATCATCATCATGTTCACCTGCTCCACCAGAACATACGTGACTCAAACACAACAACATATCATCATCATGTTCACCTGCTCCACCAGAACATACGTGACTCAAACATAACAACATATCATCATCATGTTCACCTGCTCCACCAGAACATACGTGACTCAAACACAACAACATATCATCATCATGTTCACCTGCTCCACCAGAACATACGTGACTCAAACACAACAACATATCATCATCATGTTCACCTGCTCCACCAGAACATACGTGACTCAAACACAACAACATATCATCATCATGTTCACCTGCTCCACCAGAACATACGTGACTCAAACACAACAACATATCATCATCATGTTCACCTGCTCCACCAGAACATACGTGACTCAAACACAACAACATATCATCATCATGTTCACCTGCTCCACCAGAACATACGTGACTCAAACACAACAACATATCATCATCATGTTCACCTGCTCCACCAGAACATACGTGACTCAAACATAACAACATATCATCATCTTTTTTTTCTCACCTCTCCCCAACACATCAACAACATATCATCATCATGTTCACCTGCTCCACCAGAACATACGTGACTCAAACATAACAACATATCATCATCATGTTCACCTGCTCCACCAGAACATACGTGACTCAAACATAACAACATATCATCATCATGTTCACCTGCTCCACCAGAACATACGTGACTCAAACACAACAACATATCATCATCATGTTCACCTGCTCCACCAGAACATACGTGACTCAAACACAACAACATATCATCATCATGTTCACCTGCTCCACCAGAACATACGTGACTCAAACACAACAACATATCATCATCATGTTCACCTGCTCCACCAGAACATACGTGACTCAAACATAACACACAACTATCATCATGTTCACCTGCTCCACCAGAACATACGTGACTCAAACACAACAACATATCATCATCATGTTCACCTGCTCCACCAGAACATACGTGACTCAAACACAACAACATATCATCATCATGTTCACCTGCTCCACCAGAACATACGTGACTCAAACACAACAACATATCATCATCATGTTCACCTGCTCCACCAGAACATACGTGACTCAAACATACAACAACTTATCATCATCATGTTCACCTGCTCCACCAGAACATACGTGACTCAAACACAACAACATATCATCATCATGTTCACCTGCTCCACCAGAACATACGTGACTCAAACATAACAACATATCATCATCATGTTCACCTGCTCCACCAGAACATACGTGACTCAAACACAACAACATATCATCATCATGTTCACCTGCTCCACCAGAACATACGTGACTCAAACACAACAACATATCATCATCATGTTCACCTGCTCCACCAGAACATACGTGACTCAAACACAACAACATATCATCATCATGTTCACCTGCTCCACCAGAACATATGTGACTCAAACATAACAACATATCATCATCATGTTCACCTGCTCCACCAGAACATACGTGACTCAAACACAACAACATATCATCATCATGTTCACCTGCTCCACCAGAACATACGTGACTCAAACACAACAACATATCATCATCATGTTCACCTGCTCCACCAGAACATACGTGACTCAAACATAACAACATATCATCATCATGTTCACCTGCTCCACCAGAACATACGTGACTCAAACACAACAACATATCATCATCATGTTCACCTGCTCCACCAGAACAGCGTGATGAACTTTGTTGTTCCTCTGCAGCTCTGACACGAAGTGGTGCATGCTGGGAGTTCCTGTGCTTCCGTCCACGACAGTCGCCTGAACAACAACACAAAGATTCAGAAACAGTATACGAAGTATAAGAAAACTCACGGACGTTGGTGGTTGAGGTGAAGAAATGGATCCTTTCTAACAAACCAGGCTTGTTGCTGGTTAGTTGTTAGTTGTTAGTTGTTGCTGGTTAGTTGTTAGTTGTTAGTTGTTGCTGGTTAGTTGTTAGTTGTTAGTTGTTGCTGGTTAGTTGTTAGTTGTTGGTTGTTGGTTGTTAGTTGTTAGTTGTTGCTGGTTAGTTGTTAGTTGTTAGTTGTTGCTGGTTAGTTGTTAGTTGTTGGTTGTTAGTTGTTAGTTGTACATTTCATTCATCTACGTGTGTACAAACAATCATCCATAACAAGTACTTGAGTCTAGTCTCACTTTTATATTAAAAACTCACAAAAGTCACCTAAACTGTTAAATCTCTCTCAGACCATGTACTTATACTAACCCTCTAAACATGTACTTATACTAACCCTCTAAACATGTACTTATACTAACCATGTACTTATACTAACCCTCTAAACATGTACTTATACTAACCCTCTAAACATGTACTTATACTAACCATGTACTTATACTAACCCTCTAAACATGTACTTATACTAACCCTCTAAACATGTACTTATACTAACCCTCTAAACATGTACTTATACTAACCCTCTAAACATGTACTTATACTAACCCTCTAAACATGTACTTATACTAACCCTCTGAACATGTACTTATACTAACCCTCTAAACATGTACTTATATTAACCCTCTAAACATGTACTTATACTAACCCTCTGAACATGTACTTATACTAACCCTCTAAACATGTACTTATACTAACCCTCTAAACATGTACTTATACTAACCCTCTAAACATGTACTTATACTAACCCTCTAAACATGTACTTATACTAACCCTCTAAACATGTACTTATACTAACCCTCTAAACATGTACTTATACTAACCCTCTAAACATGTACTTATACTAACCCTCTAAACATGTACTTATACTAACTCTCTAAACATGTACTTATACTAACCCTCTAAACATGTACTTATACTAACCCTCTGAACATGTACTTATACTAACCCTCTAAACATGTACTTATACTAACCCTCTCAACATGTACTTATACTAACCCTCTCAACATGTACTTATACTAACCCTCTCAACATGTACTTATACTAACCCTCTCAACATGTACTTATACTAACCCTCTCAACATGTACTTATACTAACCCTCTCAACATGTACTTATACTAACCCTCTCAACATGTACTTATACTAACCCTCTCAACATGTACTTATACTAAACCCTCTGAACATGTACTTATACTAACCCTCTAAACATGTACTTATACTAACCCTCTAAACATGAACTTATACTAACCCTCTCAACATGTACTTATACTAACCCTCTAAACATGAACTTATACTAACCCTCTGAACATGTACTTATACCCCTCTAAACTCTTATACCCTCTAAACATGTACTTATACTAACCCTCTAAACATGTACTTATACTAACCCTCTAAACATGTACTTATACTAACCCTCTAAACATGTACTTATACTAACCCTCTAAACATGTACTTATACTAACCCTCTAAACATGTACTTATACTAACCCTCTAAACATGTACTTATACTAACCCTCTAAACATGTACTTATACTAACCCTCTAAACATGTACTTATACTAACCCTCTAAACATGTACTTATACTAACCCTCTAAACATGTACTTATACTAACCCTCTAAACATGTACTTATACTAACCCTCTAAACATGTACTTATACTAACCCTCTCAACATGTACTTATACTAACCCTCTCAACATGTACTTATACTAACCCTCTCAACATGTACTTATACTAACCCTCTCAACATGTACTTATACTAACCCTCTCAACATGTACTTATACTAACCCTCTCAACATGTACTTATACTAACCCTCTCAAGACTTATACTAACCCTCTCAACATGTACTTATACTAACCCTCTCAACATGTACTTATACTAACCCTCTGAACATGTACTTATACTAACCCTCTAAACATGTACTTATACTAACCCTCTAAACATGAACTTATACTAACCCTCTCAACATGTACTTATACTAACCCTCTAAACATGTACTTATACTAACCCTCTGAACATGTACTTATACTAACCCTCTAAACATGTACTTATACTAACCCTCTAAACATGTACTTATACTAACCCTCTAAACATGTACTTATACTAACCCTCTAAACATGTACTTATACTAACCCTCTGAACATGTACTTATACTAACCCTCTAAACATGTACTTATACTAACCCTCTCAACATGTACTTATACTAACCCTCTAAACATGTACTTATACTAACCCTCTGAACATGTACTTATACTAACCCTCTAAACATGTACTTATACTAACCCTCTGAACATGTACTTATACTAACCCTCTAAACATGTACTTATACTAACCCTCTAAACATGTACTTATACTAACCCTCTGAACATGTACTTATACTAACCCTCTGAACATGTACTTATACTAACCCTCTAAACATGTACTTATACTAACCCTCTAAACATGTACTTATACTAACCCTCTAAACATGTACTTATACTAACCCTCTAAACATGTACTTATACTAACCCTCTAAACATGTACTTATACTAACCCTCTGAACATGTACTTATACTAACCCTCTAAACATGTACTTATACTAACCCTCTGAACATGTACTTATACTAACCCTCTAAACATGTACTTATACTAACCCTCTAAACATGTACTTATACTACCCTCTGAACATGTACTTATACTAACCCTCTAAACATGTACTTATACTAACCCTCTAAACATGTACTTATACTAACCCTCTGAACATGTACTTATACTAACCCTCTAAACATGTACTTATACTAACCCTCTCAACATGTACTTATACTAACCCTCTAAACATGTACTTATACTAACCCTCTCAACATGTACTTATACTAACCCTCTAAACATGTACTTATACTAACCCTCTGAACATGTACTTATACTAACCCTCTGAACATGTACTTATACTAACCCTCTAAACATGTACTTATACTAACCCTCTAAACATGTACTCTAAACATGTACTTATACTAACCCTCTGAACATGTACACTACCAAATACTAACCCTCTGAACATGTACTTATACTAACCCTCTGAACATGTACTTATACTAACCCTCTGAACATGTACTTATACTAACCCTCTGAACATGTACTATATAGCCCTCTAACCCTCTCTAACCCTCTGAACATGTACTTATACTAACCCTCTCAACATGTACTTATACTAACCCTCTGAACATGTACTTATACTCTAACCCTCTAAACATGTACTTATACTAACCCTCTAAACATGTACTTATACTAACCCTCTGAACATGTACTTATACTAACCCTCTGAACATGTACTTATACTAACCCTCTGAACATGTACTTATACTAACATGTTCTCACACGTGGTATCTTTCTGCTCGACTCAAGGAGGAACTTGGATGAATGTTTGTTGATGTTTTTAGAAAAACAGCAATATTTTTGATCAAATATATATTAATGATCTTTTTTGATCAAATATATTTTCTAGTAACAAATAAATACGACTCTTGAGGACTTTCAATATGATTCATGTTCTATAAATATATATATAGATAGATATATATTTATATTTGTGACTCTTATTTCTTTCATGTTCGTGTGTAAAGACAATCGTTTGTGTGTAACTGTGTAGTAACCACTTCAACAACACACACCACGACCCTTGACCTCACTGACCTCTCGCACAAAAGACTTCCTCAGACCTTCTTCAGATTCGGCCCAGATTTTGGCAAAAGTTCGTACGTTGAAGTCTTTGTCCTTGACTGATGACAGTGCCTGACCTATGACCTCTTGAAGCTTCCTGTGAGGGAGACTGTTGTAAGCGCCGCTAACATCCAGCTGTTAAAACATAGAGGTCAAAGTTCATCTTGTGTTGTAGCTTATTTTCAAATACATTCATATTTATTGTAAATGTGTTCGATGTCAAAGCATCTGATCCTGAATCAGCTGCTTTGATTAGACTTTATCTCTTCATTTATTCCTTCTCACTTCTCAATCAACCTCTTTTTGGAGTGTGGGAGGAAACCGGAGTTCCCGGAGTAAACCCACACGTCACAGGGAGAACATACACACTGAACCAACGTGAACTCAGAAAATCTCACTATAATCAATAATTGTGTTCGTAATAATATTGTTATAAAAATATATATAAATGTATTTGAATAAATAAATTGACACGATTCTCTTTGATCAACTGTGGTAACAAAACATCTCATTATAATCAGTAATTGTGTTTGTAATAATATTGTTATCAATAAAAAACGAAGCTCTTGGATCACAAACAAAGCCACCTTGACGACGTAGAGAGGTTCCTCCGTGGCGTCCTTCAGAGACAGGAAGGACGCCAGGACTCTGTGGACGTCACTCTTTCCCCAGACCGTGGATCCCAGGAGCGCCGGAGACTCGCGAGCACAAGCCAGCAGGACGGCCTGAAGGTCGTGGAGACGCATCCTGTGGAACTGAGGCTCAAACGTCACACGGATGTGGAACCATCTCAGCAGACATGTTGAACCATCTCAGCAGACATGTTGAACCATCTCAGCAGACATGTTGAACCATCTCAGCAGACATGTTGAACCATCTCAGCAGACATGTTGAACCATCTCAGCAGACATGTTGAACCATCTCAGCAGACATGTGGAACCATCTCAGCAGACATGTTGAACCATCTCAGCAGACAGAGACATGTTGAACCATCTCAGCAGACATGTTGAACCATCTCAGCAGACATGTTGAACCATCTCAGTAGACATGTGGAACCATCTCAGCAGACATGTTGAACCATCTCAGCAGACATGTGGAACCATCTCAGCAGACATGTTGAACCATCTCAGCAGACATGTTGAACCATCTCAGTAGACATGTTGAACCATCTCAGCAGACATGTCTACCTTCGTCCTGCTCTTCGCCTCCATCACACGCGTGATCGCTCGCACGCCGCCCGTCTTCGGGATGAAGCGCAGGCGTGAGATGACGCTGGTGTCGGGGAGACACGAGACCTGCTCCGGGGTCAACTCTTCAAGCTGGACCTTAGAGACGTGGCTCCTGAAACAACACACTCATGAGCTGGATCTGAAGGTCAGTAGGATTCTAGATCCTGGACATCGTATCGAGAAGAATCATCAAGAGAAGAACAAATGCTTCAAAACATTTTCTCAAATAGTGCCTTCGATAATGATTTGAGGATCATTGTATCAGAATCAATCCTTTATTGTCCCGCGAGGGGAAAACAACAGCAATATGACAAAAAATAAAACACCCAGAATCTCAATCAATTCAATTCTTCTGATCATCACGAAGGTGATCCACTGTGATAGACTTTTGACTTGAATCTGATCTGAGTGACAGAAGTGTGTTGTGCGAGCGAGCAGACATTTGTCAACACTTGGACATAGAGTGATAAAAAGTTGAAAACTTTTCATTTTACAACAATTTAATCGGATGTTTCTTCTGAATCCATCAAAAACTAAATACTTGAATGTGTTTTTATTGTAGTACAAGTACTTGAATGTGTTTTTATTGTAGTACAAGTACTTGAATGTGTTTTTATTGTAGTACAAGTACTTGAATGTGTTTTTATTGTAGTACAAGTCCATGTGATTGTAATGGACGATAAAAGAGTGAATTAAACGTTGAAATGGTGTTTCTGGACGTTCTTGAGAATCATCAACGTTCACTATTGACGATATTTAGTTCTGTATTTACACGTATAAGTGTTACCACACGTATAAGTGTTACCACACGTATAAGCCACACACAAAAGTAAATATAAGTTTCCAACGTAGAAGTGTTCCACACGTATAAGTGTTACCACACGTAGATGTGTTACCACACGTATAAGTGTTACCACACGTATAAGTGTTACCACACTGATGTGTTACCACACGTAGAGTGTTACCACACGTAGATGTGTTACCACACGTATAAGTGTTACCACACGTAGAGTGTTACCACACGTATAAGTGTTACCACACGTATAAGTGTTACCACACGTAGATGTGTTACCACACGTAAGTGTTACCACACGTATAAGTGTTACCACACGTAGATGTGTTACCACACGTATAAGTGTTACCACACGTATAAGTGTTACCACACGTATAAGTGTTACCACACGTATAAGTGTTACCACACGTAAAGTGTTACCACACGTAGATGTGTTACCACACGTATAAGTGTTACCACACGTATAAGTGTTACCACACGTAGAAGTGTTACCACACGTATAAGTGTTACCACACGATATAAGTGTTACCACACGTAGATGTGTTACCACACGTATAAGTGTTACCACACGTATAAGTGTTACCACACGTAGAAGTGTTACCACACGTAGAAGTGTTACCACACGTATAAGTGTTACACACGTATAAGTGTTACCACACGTATAAGTGTTACCACACGTATAAGTGTTACCACACGTATAAGTGGCTTACCACAGAGAAGTGTTAACCACACGATAAGTGTTACCACACTATAAGTGTTCCACATAATTTACCACACGTAGATGTGTTACCACACGAGAAGTGTTACCACACGTAGAAATGTTTTACCACCACACGTAGAAGTGTTACCAAGTAGAAGTGTTAGCACACACGTAGAAGTGTTACCACACGTAGAAGTGTTACCACACGTATAAGTGTTACCACACGTATAAGTGTTACCACACGTAGATGTGTTACCACACGTATAATGTTAACCACACGTAAAGTGTTACCACACTGTATAAGTGTTACCACACGTATAAGTGTTACCCACTGCACGCTATAAGTGTATGAACCACACGTATAAAGTGTTACCACACGTAGAAGTGTTACCACACGTATAAGTGTTACCACACGTATAAGTGTTGTTACCACACTAGATGTGTTACCACACGTATAAGTGTTACCACACGTATAAGTGTTACCACACGTAGATGTGTTACCACACAATATTTAAAGTTAAAATTAAAATAAATATAAAATAAATATAATTAAATTTAAATATGTTACCACACGTAAAAGTGTTACCACACCTATAAGTGTTACCACACTCATAAGTGTTACCACACGTACAGGCAGCCACCACACGTATAAGTGTTACCACACGTAGAAGTGTTACCACACGTAGAAGTGTACAAAAGTAAAATAAAAAATAAAAAAAAAAATAATAAAAAAAAAAAAAAATTAAAAAAATAAAAATAATTAAAAATAAAAAAAAATTAAAAAAAAAAAGGTAAAAAGTTAAAAAAGATGAAAAAAAGTGTTAAAAAAGTATAACGTATAAGTGTTACCACACGTATAAGTGTTACCACACGTAGAAGTGTTACCACACGTATAAGTGTTACCACACGTATAAGTGTTACCACACGTATAAGTGTTACCACACGTATAAGTGTTACCACACGTAGATGTGTTACCACACGTATAAGTGTTACCACACGTAGATGTGTTACCACACGTATAAGTAGCCCCACACGTAGAAGTGTTACCACACGTAGAAGTGTTACCACACGTATAAGTGTTACCACACGTATAAGTGTTACCACACGTATAAGTGTTACCACACGTAGATGTGTTACCACACGTAGAAGTGTTACCACACGTATAAGTGTTACCACACGTATAAGTGTTACCACACGTATAAGTGTTACCACACGTATAAGTGTTACCACACGTAGAAGTGTTACCACACGTAGAAGTGTTACCACACGTAGAAGTGTTACCACACGTAGAAGTGTTACCACACGTAGATGTGTTACCACACGTAGATGTGTTACCACACGTAGATGTGTTACCACACGTAGATGTGTTACCCACGTAAGTGTTACCACACGTAGATGTGTTACCACACGTAGATGTGTTACCACACGTAGAAGTGTTACCACACGTAGATGTGTTACCACACGTAGATGTGTTACCACACGTAGATGTGTTACCACACGTAGATGTGTTACCACACGTAGATGTTAACACTTGTGTGTGTGCACTCACTTGAAAGCCAGGTCCTGCAGCTTCTCCCAGACATCGTGGCGATAGAACTTGAGAGCTTTCTTCTGTCCCTCCATCACGTAGAAGCAGGACCGGACCAGGCCAGTGACAAAACCCTGGAGGATCCAGGTCAGGAACCGAGCCAGCAGGCGTGTGCGACATGTCAGCTCAGTGGCTGGAACCCTTCCTGTGGAGGCGTCGAGTATTATCTCATTTATCTCTTCAACAAACATGGATTAATACGCGTTAAATTACTTTATTGAACACAATAATCATTACAGAACTAAATGTATAAAGAAAACAATGTGTGATTAAATATAAAGATGTCAAAATCAATGAATGAATGAAAGAATGATGCTTTATATTTATACTTTTGTTTGTTCCTATATTTTAACTTTGATGTATTTGTACATTTTATTATTCATCTACTGCGTTCTTTCTTCATTTATTTGTACATTTTATTATTAATCTACTGCGTTCATTCTTCCTGTATTTTTAAACTTCCCTTTTTTATCTAATTTCCCATTTTCTAACTTTCAATTTCAAGTTAAGTTTAGTTTTGCTTTTGAGGAAACGTTCCTGATCAGGTTCTTGGGGAGAAGATCCTCACCCGTCTTGTTGAACTGCAACCAGTTGCAATCGTTGACTTTCATCTTCAACATCACTTCCTCGACTGATATCTTCTCAAACCTGCCACTGCGCAGGAAGCGTCCGACTCTGACGTAGACGTGTCGTCGGTTGTCCTCCGAGCCCCAGAGCTCCGAGGGTATGACGGCGTCGAGGCACTTCCTCGCGAACAGAGAGACGCGGTGAGCTGCACAGCACTGGCGAAGGAGGAGGTTCAAGTCCTCGCGCCCATCCCTCGCCCTCCTCACTCGTGGACACAGTCTGTGCAGGAATCTGGTGTAGGAACATCTCTGGTGCCGTCTCAGCAGCTGGCTGAACAACGGGACCATGTACAACCAGCGCCTGGGCAACTTCCTCTCGTCTTTCCCCAGTTCTTTGAGACACTTTGGACCACTGAGGAAAACCATCCTGACCAAATCTTCGCCAGTTAATCCTCTGGAAACATCCCCGGTCCTCCTCTTCCTGTTGAGGATGAACCCTTGGATTCCGGTGCCTCCGTATGCAAACTGCAGCGAGCGGATGAAAGTTTGTGCTGGAGGCACAGTTTTGTGAGGCGATTTTGAGGCATCGTTCTCGGTGACCAGAGTGGACCTGCTGAACCAGTTACTACCTTGGTTCTTCAACACTGGGGACTTCACGCTCACAGCACCTCTTTCCGGGACTGTCCTGTAAGGTCCCTCCTCATCCTGGTCACATGGTTTTCTTGACGGGAGCAGATCTGCCATCGTTTTTAGTTCTTGGACGATTTTTGGTGCATGGTTTCTTTCTTAGAGCTGAAGGTGTTTTTGAATCTTTCTTGTTCTTTGTCCTGGACCAGGACTGGGGAAAGAACCTGGAGCTGGTCTCTGGGGTGGGAACTAGTTCATCGATGGGTGCACCACAAACTTGAAAGAGACATGTTGGGGGGACGGCCATGAATAAGGAGCAGTTCTCCAGCAGATACCGCGACAGATCAGAACCCAGACGGTTAATGATCTTCATCCACAGGTCACTAGAACGGATATAGGCAGCATTTTGATACAAATGACTTTGGAAATGAAAGCGATCAATAGTGTGGTCTCCCTGAGTGGAGCCGTCAATACTATAGCCTAATGTCAAGACGTTTCTCTTTTGTTTCTTCTTCAAAGTGTTCAGGGTGAAAGCCAGGAGTTCAGATGGGGAACAGAGCTGAGAAGACCCGTAGAGAGAAGTTCAGAGAAGAACACTTTGAGCAGCTTCCACATCTAAACATGGTCGTCTGTGACAGCGGAAGAAACAAGTAATAACACAGACAGATATATTACCTTGACGACAGCTTGTAAACACATTAATAATAAGATATATTACCTGACGACAGCGTGTAAATACATTAATAATAAGATATATTACCTGACCCACAGCTTGTAAATACATTAATAATAAGATATATTACCTGACGACAGCTTGTAAATACATTAATAATGAGCCATATTACCTGATCTACAGCTTGTAAACACATTAATAATGAGATATATTACCTGACTTAATAGCTTGTAAACACATTAATAATAAGATATATTAACTGATCTAATAGCTTGTAAACATTACATAATAAGATATATTACCCGGATCTAATAGCTTCGGTAAATACATTAATAAT
>JACEEU010001111.1:0-5000 GCA_016630915.1 Callionymus lyra
GTCTTCACAAGCGTTTCACAAGTGTCTTCACAAGCGTTTCACAAGTGTCTTCACAAGTGTCTTCACAAGTGTCTTCACAAGCGTCTTCACAAGCGTTTTTCACAAGTGTCTTCACAAGCGTTTCACAAGTGTCTTCACAAGCGTTTCACAAGTGTCTTCACAAGCGTTTCACGAGCGTCTCCACTAACGTCTACACGAGCGTCTTCATGTGCGTCTTCTCGAGCGTTTCAAAAGAGTTTCACAATCGTTCACAAGCGTCTGCATCAGTCGAGCCACTGAAACTTCCTGCTGATCCACAAACGTTAACATCAGCTGATGGAAGCTGGAGGAAGACATTGATACTCAGAGCGGAGCAGGATCTGCATGATCCAGCGTTTTGTTTGTAAGACGAGCGTCTGGTTTCTCTGCTGAAGACAAATCTTGTGTTTCCACGACAGCCGTCGACCTGAAGTGTGAGAAGAAAACAGTTGTAGAAAAACTGAGAGACTGATTCCATCAAAAGCAAACGATAATATAAATAAACTTTGAGTTTTTGCTTGTGGAATATAGAAGATAATCAGCCTTCAGAAGATTATTGATTAAATTAACATTTCAATGGTGAATCTTGTTGTTTTATTTATTGAAATGTTGTTTTTAAGTTATTTAATTGAATTATTTATATGTTTAAGGTTGAAATTGGTTTATTAAAAGAATAATATTTTTAAAATTAATCAGTTTTTGTCACATATAGTTCGATATTATAATTCCAACAATTAAAAATTAAATTAAATATAAATGTTGGTATAATAGAGTCACCAGACAAAACCAACAGAGCTCAGAGTTACTGATCAAACTGTCAAACAATCAGCTCAGTTTGTAATAAAAATCACATTGAAAATGTTTTTTATTATTAATGGGTCGTCCATGGATTGATTGACAGGAGAGAGTTGATGACGCAGAGAAACAATCATGTTATTCAAATATGACTAAAGACATCGTTGTGTCTTTGAAAATCCTTCTTTTGCCAACTACTGTCCAAGTGCAATGCATTGTGGGCACTGATGAGCTGCTAAGATAACAAGTTTAAAAAAGGAAAAAAATATTTTTTTTATTTTTTCACCACCCCTTTCGCATCAATTTTTTATTTGTGGGGGGGGGGAAATTTTTTTTTTTGTGGGGGAAGCTGCGGCCGGGGGCCCGGCCCGCCCGGGGGTTTTTTTTTTTTCCTTTTTGATGTCACTGAAGGAACATGTTTTTAGTTTGAAATCATTTAAAGGCTTTTTTGTTTTGTTGAAACAATTGAACTGTTTTGTATTTGATGGAAGTTTGATGGTTTGTTTGTAGTCGAGTCACGAGCAGAAGAACATGAAGATACAACACAACACAACATGAAGATACAACACAACATGAAGATACAACACAACACAACATGAAGATACAACACAACACAACATGAAGATACAACACAACACAACACAACATGAAGATACAACACAACATGAAGATACATCACAACATGAAGATACAACACAACACAACATGAAGATACAACACAACATGAAGATACAACACAACAGAACATGAAGATACAACACAACACAACAGACAACATGAAGATACAACACAACACAACATGAAGATACAACACAACAGAACATGAAGATACAACACAACACAACATGAAGATACAACACAACACAACATGAAGATACAACACAACACAACATGAAGATACAACACAACACAACATGAAGATACAACACAACAACATGAAGTATACAACAACACACAACATGAAGATACAACACAACAGAACATGAAGATACAACACAACAGAACATGAAGATACAACACAACACAACATGAAGATACAACACAACAGAACATGAAGATACAACACAACAGAACATGAAGATACAACACAACACAACATGAAGATACAACACAACAGAACATGAAGATACAACACAACAGAACATGAAGATACAACACAACAGAACATGAAGATACAACACAACAGAACATGAAGATACAACACAACACAACATGAAGATACAACACAACATGAAGATACAACACAACACAACATGAAGATACAACACAACAGAACATGAAGATACAACACAACAGAACATGAAGATACAACACAACAAAACATGAAGATACAACACAACAGAACATGAAGATACAACACAACAGAACACGAAGATACAACACAACATGAAGATACAACACAACAGAACATGAAGATACAACACAACAAAACATGAAGATACAACACAACATGAAGATACAACACAACAGAACATGAAGATACAACACAACACAACATGAAGATACAACACAACAGAACATGAAGATACAACACAACACAACATGAAGATACAACACAACACAACATGAAGATACAACACAACACAACATGAAGATACAACACAACAGAACATGAAGATACAACACAACATGAAGATACAACACAACACAACATGAAGATACAACACAACAGAACATGAAGATACAACACAACAGAACATGAAGATACAACACAACAGAACATGAAGATACAACACAACAGAACATGAAGATACAACACAACACAACATGAAGATACAACACAACAGAACATGAAGATACAACACAACAGAACCAACACAACACAAACATCACATCACATAGAAACTGAAGCTCCGGAGCAGGAAGTCCAAGTGAAGAATCTGAAGAAAGCTGAAGATTGACAGTTGAAGACCAAACACTTCCAGACGTGATCAGTCGTTCATGTGGAGAAACAGGAAGTGAGAAGATAAAATAAAACGTCTTCTTGGTCTGTTTTACTTTTATGTTCCTACATTTTGGATGAAATTCTGACCTGCTGATGTGGGAGGAAACAGGAAGTAACTCTACAAAATAAAACCTCCATCAAAAGAGAAGCACGACAACATTCATAATATTCTTCTGACACAAAACAAATGTGAAGAACCTTCAAAACCCTGGACCTGATCCAGGTGGTCATCAGCGGATCCATAGTGTCGTCATATTATCGTTGTTGTGTCCGGAGAGACAGGAAGTGAAGGATGAGAACAGGAAGTGAAGGATGAGACAGGAAGTGAAGGATGAGAACAGGAAGTGAAGGATGAGACAGGAAGTGAAGGATGAGAACAGGAAGTGAAGGATGAGAACAGGAAGTGAAGGATGAGACAGGAAGTGAAGGATGAGAACAGGAAGTGAAGGATGAGAACAGGAAGTGAAGGATGAGAACAGGAAGTGAAGGATGAGACAGGAAGTGAAGGATGAGAACAGGAAGTGAAGGATGAGACGAAGTGAAGGATGAGACAGGAAGTGAAGGATGAGAACAGGAAGTGAAGGATGGGAGAACAGGAAGTGAAGGATGAGAACAGGAAGTGAAGGATGAGGAACAGGAAGTGAAGGATGAGAACAGGAAGTGAAGGATGAAGGATGAGGACAGGAAGTGAAGGATGAGAACAGGAAGTGAAGGATGAGAACAGGAAGTGAAGGATGAGAACAGGAAGTGAAGGATGAGAACAGGAAGTGAAGGATGAGACAGGAAGTGAAGGATGAGAACAGGAAGTGAAGGATGAGACAGGAAGTGAAGGATGAGAACAGGAAGTGAATGAGAAGGAAGAAGGAAGTGAAGGATGAGAAGGAAGTGAGAACAGGAAGTGAAGGATGAGAACAGGAAGTGAATGATGAGACAGGAAGTGAAGGATGAGAACAGGAAGTGAAGGAATGAATGAGACAGGAAGAACAGGAAGTGAAGGATGAGAACAGGAAGTGAAGGATGAGACAGGAAGTGAAGGATGAGAACAGGAAGTGAAGGATGAGAACAGGAAGTGAAGGATGAGAACAGGAAGTGAAGGATGAGAACAGGAAGTGAAGGATGAGAACAGGAAGTGAAGGATGAGAACAGGAAGAATAATCGTGTCTGGATGTCATCAGTGGAAGAAGAGTTTCTCCTCCTGCTGTGATCTTCAGTTCCTGGTTCACACATCTGGTTGCCGGGGCAACGGCAGGAACACACACCTGGGTGGAAGTGTCTGTAGATGAACGGGGGATGAAGATGGAGGAGGAGATGGAACGACGGAGACAAACGTGAGGATTGAACGATGAACAGTTTGGACAGAAGTTAAGAACGACAGTCAATTATTTAAATTTAACCTTTTCTTTCTGGTTTTTATTCTCATTCTCTCGTGTATTTCTAACAGTTTTGATTCACGATGAGACCTCGAGTAGAAACGAACCTGTCATCCAGGAGAGAATATGACTCTGGCCTGGGAACACCTCGGGACCCCAGACAGCAGGCGCAGGGGGGGGGGCCGGGCCCGGGCGCGCCCCGCCCCGCAGCGGGGTGCCTTTTCTTTTTTTTTTTTTTTTTTTTTTCTTCTTCCCCCTCTTTGTGGCATCTAGTTCTTCCTCCCCTTCCCCTTTTTTTCTTCCCTCTTTTTTTGCCGGCTTCGGCTTTCTTTTTTTTTTTTTTTTTGTTCGTTTTGGGGGGGGGGGGGGGGTTTTGGTTGGGGGGGGGGGAGGGGAGGGGGGAAAGGGGGGGGGGGGGGGGGGGGGGGGGGGGGGCTGTGAAGATCCCGAGGTTCTGATACATGTGTTGAACGAGAGGTTTGTACATGTGTGAACGAGAGGTTTGTACATGTGTGAAGGAGAGGTTTGTACATGTGTGAACGAGAGGTTTGTACATGTGTGAACGAGAGGTTTGTACATGTGTGAAGGAGAGGTTTGTACATGTGTGAATTGTGAACGAGAGGTTTGTACATGTGTGAAGGAGAGGTTTGTACATGTGTGAATGAGAGGTTTGTACATGTGTGAATGAGAGGTTTGTACATGTGTGAATGAGAGGTTTCGTGTCATGTGTAATGAGAGGTTTGTACATGTGTGAAATGTGAGAAGAGAGGTTTGATACATGTGTGAACGAGAGGTTTGTACATGTGTGAACGAGAGGTTTGTACATGTGTGAAGGAGAGGTTTGTACATGTGTGAAGGAGAGGTTTGTACAT
>JACEEU010001111.1:10000-12049 GCA_016630915.1 Callionymus lyra
TTTCCTAAGTTTAGAGATTTTTCTCAGTTGAAGGAAACAGTTTCTGGTCAGTTTTCTGCAGTGTTGAACAAGAGACATGTCTTTATCAAATACAACACCCAGGTTTCTCAGGCTCAGTTTGACAGACTGACCTAAGTCACCCAAGTACTGACTCAACCCTGGAATCTTATCATCAGGAGCAATCACCAGAGTTTCAGTTTTGTCCACATTAAGCTGTAAAGTGTTTTCACTCAGCCATTGTTTGATTTCTAGCAAACAATTGACTAAGCTGTTCAGCCTTTGTGGCTCAGTTGGGTCAAAAGAGCAGTAGAGCTGGATGTCATCAGCAAAAATGTGATAAGAAACATCTGGAAATCTCTGAATGATTTTACCAAGGGGAATCAAGTACAGCAAAAACAATAAAGGACCCAGAACAGAACCTTGAGGGACTCCACACAACAGATCTGCCGATTCAGACCTCATTTGATTGGCAGATACACTAAAACTGCGCCCAGAAAGGTAAGATGAGAACCATTCTTACACAGACCCAGACAGTCCACTTCATCCCTTAGTCTTCTCAGCAGGATCTGGTGATCAACTGTGTCAAAGGCTGACGACAGATCCAAGAGAACCAGAACAGTGAATTTACCAGAGTCAGCCGACATCATGATGTCACTGGACACTTTCAATAAAGCTGTCTCCGTAGAGTGATGTTTACGGAAGCCAGACTGAAACTTCTCATGGTCATCGCTCTGATCCAGGAACAAAGACAGCTGCTCGGACACCACCTTCTCCAAGATCTTGGACAAGAAAGGGAGCTTAGAAATAGGCCTGAAATTACTGAGGTCAGTTGGGTCTAAGCCTGTTTTTTTGAGCAGAGGCTCCACAATGGCATGTTTAAATGCATTGGGAAAAACCCCTGTGGAAAGGGAGAGGTTCACCATATTGGTAACCCAGGGGCCAATTACATCAAATACTTTGATAAAAAGCCTACAAGGAAGGACGTCATCTGAGCAAGAGGAGGGTTTCATCTTGTTCACTAGTGCCGAAATATCACCCAAAGATACAGCAGTGAAGAAGGACCAAGAGGAGAGGAGGGGAGCAAAGAGAAGTAGGGGTTCCCAACAAAGGGGGAGAGATTTTCTCTTTGATCAATTTAATTTTGTCAATGAAAAATCTCAACAATGCATTGCAATTGCATGTGTGTTTGTTATCTCTAGATGTGTGTGTGTTATCTGTAGATGTGTGTGTGTTAGCTGTAGATGTGTGTGTGTTATCTGTAGATGTGTGTGTGTTATCTCTAGATGTGTGTGTGTGTTATCTGTAGATGTGTGTGTGTTATCTCTAGATGTGTGTGTGTTATCTGTAGATGTGTGTGTGTTATCTGTAGATGTGTGTGTGTTATCTGTAGATGTGTGTGTGTTATCTGTAGATGTGTGTGTGTTATCTGTAGATGTGTGTGTGTTATCTGTAGATGTGTGTGTGTTATCTGTAGATGTGTGTGTGTTATCTGTAGATGTGTGTGTGTTATCTGTAGATGTGTATGTGTTATCTGTAGATGTGTGTGTGTTATCTCTAGATGTGTGTGTGTTATCTGTAGATGTGTGTGTGTTATCTCTAGATGTGTGTGTGTTATCTGTAGATGTGTGTGTGTTATCTGTAGATGTGTGTGTGTATTATCTGTAGATGTGTGTGTGTTATCTGTAGATGTGTGTGTGTTATCTGTAATGTTGTGTGTTATCTCTAGATGTGTGTGTGTTATCTCTAGATGTGTGTGTGTTATCTCTAGATGTGTGTGTGTTATCTCTAGATGTGTGTGTGTTATCTGTAGATGTGTGTGTGTTATCTGTAGATGTGTGTGTGTTATCTGTAGATGTGTGTGTGTTATCTCTAGATGTGTGTGTGTTATCTGTAGATGTGTGTGTGTTATCTGTAGATGTGTGTGTGTTATCTGTAGATGTGTGTGTGTTATCTGTAGATGTGTGTGTGTTATCTGTAGATGTGTGTGTGTTATCTGTAGATGTGTGTGTGTTATCTGTAGTGTGTGTGTGTTATCTGTAGATGTGTGTG
>JACEEU010001112.1:0-17142 GCA_016630915.1 Callionymus lyra
GCTAGATCTCTCTGTTGATAGATCTCTCTGTTGCTAGATCTCTCTGTTGATAGATCTCTGTTGGCTGTTAGATCTCTCTGTTGCTAGATCTCTCTGTTGCTAGATCTCTCTGTTGCTAGATCTCTCTGTTGATAGATCTCTCTGTTGCTAGATCTCTCTGTTGATAGATCTCTCTGTTGCTAGATCTCTCTGTTGATAGATCTCTCTGTTGATAGATCTCTCTGTTGCTAGATCTCCCGTGTTGATAGTAAATCAATCTCTGTTGCTAGATCTCTGTTTGTTGCTAGATCTCTCTGTTGATAGCGCTCTGTTGTACACTCTCTCTCACAGAGTCTCTCTGTTGCTAACGCCCGTGTTTTTTTTAAGACCACAAACACACACACACACACACACACACACACACACACACACACACACACACACACACACACACACACACACACACACACACACACACACACACACACGCACACACACACGCACGCACGCACGCACACACACACACACACACACACACGCACACACACACACGCACACACACACACTCCGGGTCACACAACTGACTCGAGAACACCTGCAGCATTCACACCAGGCCTTGTTAGCAGCAAATGGAAGAAAAGATGCTTTTTTTTTCTGTCCTTTTTTGTTTGTTTGTTTGGACAAAGTGCTTTTGTTTTAAACATATAAAACTTTAGGTTTTTGTGTCAGTTTAACTTTTAACAACTTATTTAATAATGTTTTAAATCTTAGCAGCTACTAATTCTGATCGATAACAATTCAAGAGTTTGTGGGGATTTTGTGTTCAAATGAAGCGACTCGTCCTCAGTCTCGTACGTGGTGGAAAATGAAGGACAGACACATGGATGAGTTTAAGAAAAATGCTCGTTTAACTGTATATATACATATATACCTTAATTAAGAAACAGGAATAATTGTAAAATAACTATTGTCAACAAAGAATGTTATGGGAAGGAAATAAAGAAAAATTGAAAACAATATTACTGATAACAAGAAATAATTGAAATCAGTAAAAAATAGAAAAATAGAAATGACAACAATTGATAAAGGTAAGAGAAAACGTAAAAGGTAAAAAGTTAAAAGGAAAAAAAAAAATCTGAACACCAAAATAGGAACCTGAACAATCACTTTACACATTAACTCTAAATTAATATTACTTTCTTTCATAAACAAACAGTCTAGAGAATAGAATTCAAGATGACAAAAGAATCTGTGTGTAAGATGAAACAGCAGGGGGGGTCAGTGAGGAAAAGAGCGAAGTCTTAGAAGTCCAACCTCTAAGTGAAACCACTCCCACCAACAAGGAAACTCTCTTTCGGAGCTCAGTCGCTGACCAGACAACGTCTGCCAAGAAGCAGTTGTTCTTATCAGCAAGAGATAGTGATCAAAGACACACACACATGGACTCTCAGCCAAGTCACAGAAAGTCAGAGATCTCACACAAATGAATGACAATTTTTACAAGTACCGCAGCGAGAAAAAAATATTCAAAAGATAAAAATATACAGACACAGACAATTTAAACAAAACAATATGTCATGACAATACGACGACAACAGTATTTTACCAAAACAGGTCAGAGAGACACACTATGCTGCGTGGAACGAGACTCTTACCAGCCTGTCGTGTCTAAAGTGTTGAAGTCATAATGACGAGAGCCCCTCGATCGCTCAGTTAGCTTCCAAACACCCTGGATAGGAGACCCCTCAACTATTCCATCAATTTCAACCTCCGTCCAACTAACTCTAAACTAATCACCAATGAGACTTTATCCATCACCGTGATTGTTCGGAAAAATTAACTAGCCCTGACTATACTGCCAAATACCTGTGGAGCCTCTCAACACAGAAACACAATGAGATCTAACTGGCCTACACACCCACAGCTGGCAGAGTCTTCAGACCAGGATTTTGGGAGAGACCCCTCAAATCACCACATATCCCCAAATTAATGATGGCTTCTTGGCTTACCGAAAAAGTACGTCTACCATAATCAACCATAGGCCAAGTATCCTCACTAGTTTGGGAATCTGTAAAAACGTCAGACGCCCTGTAGAGGGAGCCAGCTACACTCCACCCCTACTCTGAATCCCAGGGGTTACCAGGTTGTGTAACCGTCTCCTCTGCCTATCAATTCAACTTAAATTCGAATCAAACGTTTTTCTTCAAAACTTTAACCCGGGACACGATAGTGTCGTCTACACTTAAAACAACAACAAACAACAACTGACCATACAATACCCCAAAAAACGAGCATCCGCTTAAGAAAGTACTATTGAGAAATATAATCTACATTTGTGACAGAACCAGAGACTTACGTTTTTTTTTCCAACCAAACTTTTATTTTATTTAAACAAAAATCTATGTAAATTATAAGATCAAATCTTTCTCACCTGATTCCTGAAGGTATAGTTGGTACCCTGGTTGACTGGAAAACAATCAGCTTAGAGTTTGTCTCAGAACCGAATAGGCCTTCTGACCACCAGTCCACCAGACCACGCCAAGGGTCACGGCAGCAAGTTGTGGGGATTTTGTGTTCCGGTGAACCAACCCCTCCCCAGTCTCGTACGTGGAGGTGGAAGATGAAGGACAGACACATGGATGAGTTTAAGAAAAATGCCCGTTTAGTGAATTATGCAGAAGTCAGAGACAAACTTACATGAACACGGTGCTAGCAACAGAGAGATCTATCAACAGAGAGATCTATCAACAGAGAGATCTAGCAACAGAGAGATCTAGCAACAGAGAGATCTATCAACAGAGAGATCTATCAACAGCAGAGATCTATCAACGAGAGATCTTGAGCAACAGCGAGATCTATCAACAGAGTGTTTTTCGTTTAGAACGCAAAGATCCCACAAAATGGTGGATCTTTTATAGTAGAATATTCAGGTTAACACCTCTAGTCAATTGTACATGTAGGATTGGTCAGTAACTGTAAACACTTGATTCTAAGATGGCCGCCGCACGTGGTCGTCGTGGAAATTTACCAAAGGTTGTTGTCTTCTAGAGAGAGTCTGTTCCCAACAACTTGCTGGCCTGTTGTGTCTTTCAGTGTGAGTTCTTAAACAGGTGTCCAGAGACTTGCTGGAATCTGGGATTGTTTAATCTTTCTGTGTGTGTGGAAGGCTTTATTTGACCTGGCCTGTGAGTTGTTACAGTCAGTGAATGCAATGCAAGACAATTATTATTTAATATAAATTAAATATGTAAGATTTTCAGTTAATCAAGTGACTATTTTAAATGTGAAAAAAGATCTAGATGATTGATTACAGTAAAGTTGTCATTTCCTTACACAGGTTTTTGAGAAAATGAACTGATAAAAGTGAAAAAGTAAATTGAATGAAGCAATAATTATGTTTTTATTGCATTAAAATAGTGTGAATCATGTGATTTCACAACAGTGTCCGTTGATGCTTCACATCTGATGAAGCTAACAGGAAGTAGATGCAGAACATCCTCCTGATGTTATCGCTTCCAGCAATCGTAGACGAGAAGCTGCTGATGGTGAAGAGATTGATGCTATTTCTTCTAAATAAATTCCAATTATTTCTCTTTTCGTGATCAGAAAACAATGAAAACATCAATAGAGACTGTAGTAAAAGTTTATAATCGTTCTTTGAAAATATCTTTTGACATCACACTGTTGTGAAGGAGTTCAGACGAGTGTAAATGTTTATATTTGACATACATTAACACAAATACTCTATTAACAGAGACGATCTTGTTTGAAACCTCTTGACAGGAAGTTGAACAAAAATAAAACTACTTTTTTCATACTCTATGAAAGTAAACCATGGCTGAAGCATCCGAGGAACAATGAGTTCGTTTTTCCTGCACAAGTCTTCACGATGACAAACCAATCCAATGTAAGAAGTTCTGTCTGATACTAACATCAGGTTTATTTTAAAACCATTATTGCGAAACATTTCAAAGACAACAAACGTGAGAGTGTTTCCTGCTGCGATGTTTATCATCGTCCACGTCACTGATGCGTTGACACGCGTGTGTTTGTTTCTACCTCTTTTATCAGTGAGAGATTAGATGAGCTCGACGTCAGGACCACAAAGTTTCAAGACCAACAAAGACACGAGACTCTTCATCGACTTCTTCGCAGCTGAAAACATGCTGGTGTGCGTTCTTATAAGTTGTTTACACGCTGTTGACTGGAATCATTCTCCTCAACTGTTGTTCAAGAGGGTGTTATCTTAACACTAAATATAGTTGAACATCTTTCCTCTGATGAAGTGAAGTTTTCATCACTTTCACTGATTGACTGTTTGTAACCGTGATTCTTATAGATCTTATTCTGATGCTGGTCGTTGTTGAACCTCGATGTTCATCTGACGAGTTAAAGCTGAATTTATGAACATGTATGAATCAATGTTTTGTTCTATAACAAACACATGTTGTGTTGTGTGTGTGTGAAGATAAATGAACCATAATTATGTTCATCATTTCTTCTCCTTCTGCACTGAATGAATCACAGTCAGAATCTATTGTCATTGTCATAGTTCAACCAAATGAAAGTTCATCTTCCAGACCACACCTGGGCAACGTGCGGCCCGGGGCCCACATGTGGCCCTTTGACTGTATTCATGCGGCCCTCAAGAGGTCAGAGTAGAACATAGACATTATTTCCGACAGCTTTCAATTTAATATTGAGTTTATTATTTTATTAACTCTAAAAAAATATATATATATATATATATATATATATATATATATATATATATATATATATATATATATATATATACTTTCTGTTTTTTTTGTTTTTAGTTTTCTGAAAATGTCTTGCCAATAAAAATTATTGACATCATATTTAGAGAAATAGGTTATTTTCCCATCATTTTCTTTTACTAGAAAGGTTTATAAAAGTGTTTACATAGCCAGGTTTATTTTATGCTGATATTTCTTTCTTTACTATTCTTCCTTGCTTGTTTTTTTTTTAAAGTTTTTCTCTCATATTTTAGCTCTTCGCTCCTCTCCTCTGGATTGACGGCCCCTCACAACAGTCACAGTATATAATGTCTCTGCAGAGGAAATTTAATTGCCCACCCCTGCTTTAAACTATGACAATATGATGTTAATATTTTTTAAAGAGCCAGGTTTTGAGATAATTAACAGATAAAAGTTCAAAAGCAAATTGAATGAAGCAAAAGTTATGTTTTTATTGCATTAAAATAGTTTGAATCATGTGAGTTCACAACAGTTTCCGTAGAAGCTTCACACCTGATAAAGCGAACAGGAAGACTCTCATCACTTCATCCTGAACAAACCAGCTGATGACGTCTGCTTGATCTCAAGATGGAGCGTTGAGGAGAAGGAACTTCTGTGGTTACGTTGACATGTGTAATGTTAGATTAAAAATTATTATACACTATACGTATACGCCATACTTAAATTAATGCTAAACGATAATCAAAATATAAAGTATAAATTACTAGCTTCATCTAAGAGCTTAAACGTTTGAATACATATTCACAATCAAAATTTCACTCCAGACTGATTCACTGTTTCAAGACAAGCTTGAAACAGAATTAGAGACATGACACCGGTTATTTAAACGTCTGTTTGTCTGCCTTTTCACACCTTGGGTCGTGGATGAAAAGAACGAAGCGGGACACATCCGTGAGGGGGGGGACTAGGAGACAAAAACCCTCACCCAAGAACATTTGAATGATTAGAAAAGGAAACAAATTAGGAAGGAATCTCCACAGGGGATAGTGGCACAGGAAGCTTGAAGGAACCAATATGGCGATAGGGGGAGGACCTCTTGGCCCGGAAATTTGCCTTAAATATAGCGATGTTTCTACAGTTCGAGACCGTTTCTCCCTGGACTATTGAATTGTAAAGTCGCCGGCAGAAAGCACGTCCGATCGATCGTAAAGCTTGTATTTTGTTTGACTTGAAGCGGCGAATAAACGACCTGTGACACTCTGCATTGACCTTTTCTCTCCACGAAGCGAAGTATTGAGACCCGGAAGTGACGGCGTGTTGGAGCGACCGGAACAGACTCCTGTTTTGACCGTTTCAGAACTATGTTGAATGTAACTATGTTGACATGTGTAACTACGTTCACATGTATAACTATGTTGACATGTGTAATTATGTTGACATGTGTAACTACATTGACATGTGTAACTACGTTGACATGTATAATAACTACGTTGACCACACGGTTCAGGACCAGAGGAGAGAAATCTTTTCAGGCTGTTGCTCCTAAGCTTTGGAACGATCTTCTCTCTCTTTGCTCTTGATGGATCTACTGACTCCTTTAAGAAACATCTTAAGACGTTTCTATTTGTTCAGGCTTTTCCTTGATTTTCTGGAACTCCTGTTGTATTATCAGTTAAACCTAACCTTTAAAGTATATACTTTATTGAATATTGTTTTGATTGTTTAAGCGCTTTGTGACCCTGGTCTGGAAAAGTGCCATATAAATAAAAATTACTTACTTACATTTGTAATTACGTTGACATGTATAACTACGTTGACATGTATAACTACGTTGACATGTGTAATTACGTTGACATGTGTAATTACGTTGACATGTATAACTAGGTTGACATGAGTAATTACGTTGACATGTATAACTATGTTGACATGAGTAACTACGTTGACATGTATAGCTATGTTGACATGTATAACTATGTTGACACGTGTAATTACGTTGACATGTATAACTATGTTGACATGAGTAACTACGTTGACATGTATAACTATGTTGACGTGTGTAATTACGTTGACATGTATAACTATGTTGACATGAGTAACTACGTTGACATGTATAGCTATGTTGACATGTATAACTATGTTGACATGAGTAACTACGTTGACATGTATAGCTATGTTGACATGTATAACTATGTTGACATGAGTAACTACATTGACATGTATAACTATGCAACACGTCCTCACACCCAAGGCGTCATACCGTCCTACGCCGTGCAATGTCCCCCTGGCGTCCCTAAGGTAACGTTACAAGGGGGACAAAAACGTCGGTTTTCGCCTACCCGGGTCACCCAGTAATATACAGAGCACTCCCCGACATCGGATTCAAACGACCCGGGTTACATTTGAGGCGTCGCCTAACTCGTCGTTGCCATGGTAACGTGACGTGACGTGACGCTGTTGTCATTTGTCTACCGTAATTCTAAAACTATGAAGCGCACTTGAAACTTTTAATGTCAACAGTGCGATTCTACCCCTGATTGTGCTTAACGACCTCGATCCACTTTAAGAGATGAACATAAATCGGTAAAAAATGCTTCATTTTTATTTTTTGAAGCTTGGATTGTTCACGCATCGCGGAAGTCAAGAGGCTCTGGCGGATTAATACATGCTTAAAAGGTCCTGTAAAAGTGACTATATTGTATAGTTTTAGGTGTTTCAACTCCATAATGTTGACATTGTTTTATGAATGAGTAAAATAAAGTCTGGATGTGTTATTTCGCTTGATCCTCTTTATAATCCTGTGCGTTTTCCTATGAAAATAGAATCTTTCATTGAGATTGCGTTCATGGACATATGTTTTCTTTTTATTTAGCTGCGATTATGAGCGTCTACGTGACGTTTGTCAACAGTAATCGCGATCCTGCAGAGGTGACGTCACACAGGCTAATAAACTGATCCTGCAGCGGTGACGTCACACCACAGGAATAAAATGAGATATTGTGCTTGTTTGTTTAAAAGCGCCATGAATACAATTGTAGATGTGTGCTTGTATAAAGACCGAGTAAAGTTTAGTTTAAGTTTAGCGTCAGCTAAAAAGTTTTCAAACTGCCGCACACGCAACTTCCGCCAAACCTCCGGCTGTTGACGTCACAATTGTTGACAAAGATCGATAGCATTTTGTGCTCACGTTTGTGCATAACTTGACGGAACCAGGTGCGCGTCACTCGTCTATTGAGGTAAGATATAATTATTGCATTAAGACTCCGAAATAAGGTTTCATTGCGTGTAATGTAACTTTCTGTGGTGCGTTAACACGAGAGCTAGTTCGCTAAAACTTAGCTTTTTAAATTATAATGTAACTCACACACGTATTTTGTTTGTTATTTTGAAGGACGAAAATATATTTTTATTAAAATAAAAAGTTTGCTATATTGGTAGGTCATGGTAGGCGATTTATTTTATTAATATTCAAGATATTGATTTCATTTATCACTTCCGCATATTAATACAGATAACATATTTATCGTATTTAAGTATATAAGTATACGTTTATCTGTTGTTGTTTTCTTTAAATGAAAGAATATATATAAAATAATAATGAAAAGTATTTTAAATTCCAGCATAAAGAGGTAAACCAGATGGAAACACCATCAAACAATGGATGAAGGAAACATAGAGAGCTTATCTCTGAATGATCAAGTATACTTGCTTGTATTTATTGATTTATTATATTTAAAAGGGAGAACTAGTATGTTTATGTTTTGTTTTTGCATGGAAGTGACTTGCAAGAACTGCCCAGAACTCCAGACCTGCTTGACATGAAACCTTTCTCTCTGTGGTTCCTGACAAATGATTTCAAATGTGAGGTAAGTGAGTAATATTTGTTACATAGTGAGCACAAACATGTAAACCTACAGCACATCCCATCATGTAAATAATCTAAAATGCAATTCTATTTTCTTTTCTAGGTGAGATGGAGTGCTGCATATCAGGTGCTGGACTAACCATCGGAGGTGGAAGGGGTCAACATGTCAAAAGCAGGTGAGATGGTTACATCATACACACTTTGGTCATTAAAATAGTCGTGTTTGGTAATAATGATCAATACATTTCTGTGGCAGGACGCACTGACATGCTGACGCTTATGGTCAAGGCTTTCTGGCTTCTGTTGTTGGAAACACTTGGTCGTGCCTGTCAAGGTGGAAGGTACCAGACTGAAGAGTCTTTTTCAATAGATTTTACACTTCAAATGATCGGAATCATACAACTTCATACACAATTTTTTCCGATTCTGTTGACTTTCAGACAAAGAGGATTCAACGTTGTTATGGCAGTAAGGAGACGGCAGGAAGTGAAAGATTCTTGAGAAAGAGATGAACCACCTCTGGTCTCTGTCAAGTCATTGTGATTCCCTGAAAGAGTTGTCTCGCATGGCAGCGTCACAGCAAGGTAAGAGTTTATTTAGCAAGTGAAGAACAGAAGTACAGCTGCTCATTCTTATTGTCTAATTATTTTAAGATGCACCATGGGCTTGACTGGTGAGGCTTTGAAGGATCTTCAGAGCATTTGAGGAGCAGCAGCAAGTCAGCATGACGTCACTCGAACCATGACTCGGACCAGAAACTACTACACACAAGTCTTCGCTGAGGACGAGACCATCAACGTCGTGCAGATTGACTCTGATGGTTACTCGTGACATTTGTGACGATCTGTGAACATTTGTTTGATATGAAACCTGTAATAAAGCACAATTTGACATCATTTTGAATAACGTCCCATAGTATTCATCATCAGTGCAGTATTGTGTTGTGAAAATGACTATTGGTGATTTAAAATTTGTTAAAAGGTCTCTGTTTACCCTGGTTTGAGATCGACATAGAGTTCAACATGAACAATATTCAGGCAAAGCAGACATCATATATTAATGAATCATGAATGAATGAATGCTTTATTTCAAACATGTTACATAAGAAAGTAAACGAACAAGAAGAAAAACAAACAAAACCAATGACATTAGTAAAACAATAATTATAGTCAAACAATAATATTTACCCAAAATGTCGAAAAAGTTACAAGGATGAAGCATAAGCTCGTCTATACCTAACCCTTCACTACTCAATTATTAACCATCAACACCCAAAGTATTAAACAAAATACAAACATAAACAAACAAACATGCAGCAAAACACAGTGGAGATATTTAAGATATAAATAGAGATAAACCACTGCTTTCTTGAAATCACCACACTTGCAATAACTTTCATAATTTCATAATGTTGTCATTCCATGTGATATGGGTAAGCAGTAAAAAATGATTTAATTCATCAGTAATCATCATTGTTTAAAATAGCAACTGAAGAGCTATTTGTAAATTAAACTCAAACTATGAAATAGAAGACAGCACGTCTAAAAGCTTTGTGAGACCCACAGTACATGTTTGAACTTTAAAATATACATATTTATGTTATTGATAGGTGACTCAAGACTGCTGTTATACTATCAGAAAACTACACACACCAACATGATGTATTTGTTGGTAGTGGCCTGTGCTACATCAAAGGGTTAATTCTCTATCTTCAAGAGGCATGAAGGCCCTTGTAA
The DNA here is from genome assembly GCA_016630915.1 of Callionymus lyra. Classification (NCBI taxonomy): domain Eukaryota; kingdom Metazoa; phylum Chordata; class Actinopteri; order Syngnathiformes; family Callionymidae; genus Callionymus; species Callionymus lyra. Next base: position 10,299 of record JACEEU010001112.1, read on the forward strand.
AGCTGATATTTATATGACACATTCAGATGGTCTCCTACTATCCTGTGAGAAGTTTGGTGTCAATGAGTCCAAAAATGAGGGAGAGGTTGTCATTCTTCTGTCAAGATGGTCTCTGAGTGTAACAGAATAAGCAGACCTGATCCTTCAGGAATGGACTTAGGCAACTTTTTTTCTAATTGGACCTCAGAGCTGATATTTGGATATGTTATTCTAGACTCCATTCTGAGTTGAGCTGTGGTGGTTTGATGTTGCTATGAACTTCCTGTGCCCCATGGTATCATGGGAAACTTGGAGAAATCTGGACTTTGAAGCTCTATAAATCGACCATTGTTAATTTAAATGATCTGAAACTTTTAGAGGTTCTTCATGTTCCATTTGTACACATATCTTTTCAAGGGTGTTTCTCTAGGTGCTTCCTGAAGCTACTTCCGGTTTGGGAGGGGTTATCATTATGGTTCTACCTGCATATGATTTTACAGGTGTCAGAGGTCACACAGACCAAGTTTCATATGGCTGAGACACATTAGATTATTTACATGATGGGATGTGCTGTAGGTTTACAAGTTTGTGTTCACTATGTTACAAATATTACTCACTTACTTCACATTTGAAATCATTTGTCAGGAACCACAGAGAGAAAGGTTTCATGTCAAGCAGGTCTGGAGTTCTGGGCAGTTCTTGCAAGTCACTTCCATGCAAAAACAAAACAAAAACATACTAGTTCTCCCTTTTAAATATAATAAATCAATAAATACAAGCAAGTATACTTGATCATTCAGAGATAAGCTCTCCATGTTTCCTTCATCCATTGTTTGGTGGTGTTTCAATCTGGTTTACCTCTTTATGCTGGGATTTAAAATACTTTTCATTATTATTATATATATATATTCTTTCATTTAAAGAAAACAACAAAAGATCAAATCCCTCATCCAAAAGGGTTCAAATAAACTTATACTTATATACTTAAATACGATAAATATGTTATCTGTATTAATATGCGGAAGTGATAAATTAAATCAATATCTTGAATATCATTTATTATTTTCGTCAAAATAACAAAATAACAAACAAAATACGTGTGTGAGTTACATTATAATTTAAAAAGCCAAGTTTTATCGAACTAGCTCTCGTGTTAACGCACCACAGAAAGTTACATTACACGCAATGAAACCTTATTTCGGAGTCTTAATGCAATAATTATATCTTACCTCAATAGACGAGTGACGCGCACCTGGTTCCGTCAAGTTATGCACAAACGTGAGCACAAAATGCTATCGATCTTTGTCAACAATTGTGACGTCAACAGCCGGAGGTTTGGCGGAAGTTGCGTGTGCGGCAGTTTGAAAACTTTTTAGCTGACGCTAAACTTAAACTAAACTTAACTCGGTCTTTATACAAGCACACATCTACAATTGTATTCATGGCGCTTTTAAACAAACAAGCACAATATCTCATTTTATTCCTGTGGTGTGACGTCACCGCTGCAGGATCAGTTTATTAGCCTGTGTGACGTCACCTCTGCAGGATCGCGATTACTGTTGACAAACGTCACGTAGACGCTCATAATCGCAGCTAAATAAAAAGAAAACATACGTCCATAAACGCAATCTCAAATCTCAATGAAAGATTCTATTTTCATAGAAAAGCACACCGGATTATAAAGAGGATCAAGCGAAATAGCACATCCAGACTTTATTTTACTCATTCATAAAACCATGTCAACATTATGGAGTTGAAACAACTAAAAATATACAATATAGTCACTTTTACAGGACCTTTTAAGCATGTATTAATCCGTGAGAGCCTCTTGACTTCCACGATGTGTGAACAATCCAAACTTCAAAAAATAAAAATGAAGCATTTTTTACCGATTTATGTTCATCTCCTTAAAGTGGTTTGAGGTCGTTAAGCACAATCGGGGGTAGAATCGCACTGTTGACATTAAACATTTCAAGTGCGCTTCATAGTTGTAGAATTACGGTAGCCAAATGACAACAGCGTCACGTCACGTCACGTTACCATGGCAACGAAGAGGTGGGCGACGCGTCAAATGTAACCCAGGTCGTTTGAATCCGACGTCGGGGAGTGCTCTGTATATTACTGGGTGACCCGGGTAGGCGAAAACCGACGTTTTTGTCCCCCCTGTAACGTTACCTTAGGGACGCCAGGGGGACATTGCACGGCGTAGGACGGTATGACGCCTTGGGTGTGAGGACGTGTTGCAAAACCTTACTTTGACTGGCTGGTCGCCATTTTCCTTGCATGTGTCTTTGGTACAAAAAAACCCAAAACATTGAAATATATCGTGTGCAAATATTTGTCGTAACTCTGGACCATGTGTCGCCCCGATCCCCAAGACGAGAGAACCAGAACCCAGAGGTCGTCTATTGCAGAGCCTCCTATTTACACAGACTCTGTGGCATCGCGCGACAAGAGCTTCCGCTGTATTTACATTCAAAACTTCTTGAAATCAAAATCACTAAAACATCACCCGTCTCTCGACTCTCTCGAGTACATCAGTGTCGTCGCGACTCAATATTCAGCGGTCGACATGAAACTTTGAACTTTTTATTGAAATGTTGTTGTTTTCTATAATTGAATTGAATTTCTTCTTTTTTTTTAACAACGAATTTAATCATTTCTACATCGAAAAATTGTTTTTCGTCATTAATTTCATTTGTTTTTTTTTTTTTTTTTGACACATAGAGTTTGATATTTGATTTCTATTTATTGGAAAATGAATTTAATCAATTCCATATTTTTTTTAATTCGTAGTCATTTCAATTCTATATAAAAATGAAGTTAAAATCGTGTCACCAGACATTACCAACAGAGCACCGAGCTACTGGATCCAACAATCACGTGATCAGCTGAAAAGTTTGATCTCAGAACTTTCAGCCAATCCTGCGACACGCAGACGATCACGTGATGACGTAGAATTTCCACTGGACTTCACTTTAGCTCGGAGCGAATAGATTGCTAAGCTAAACACCAGCTCATAGTGAGTCACTTTTGTCAAATTGACATTTGACCTTTTTTTTATTCTCACTCGTCTTCATTCACTTTGGTTTGTTTCGGAGACGACTTGTCATTATGAAAAGAAGTTAAAAAACAGGACTTTTATGCTATTATATAACTTTAAACTATTACAATGTGATGTTAATGTTTTTAAAAGTGTCAGGTTTTGAGAAAATTAACTGATAAAAGTGAAAAAGTAAATGGAATGAAGCAATAATTATGTTTTTATTGCAATAAAATAGTGTCAATAAAATGATTTCACAACAGTTTACGTTGAAGCTTCACACCTGATAAAGCGAACAGGAAGTTGACGCAGAACATCCTCGTGATGTTATCGTCTAGTTCCAGGAATCGTAGACGAGAAGCTGCTGATGGTGAAGAGATTGACATCATGAAGTCGCAGCAGAGTCGACTCTCACTCACAGACGAAGACATGGCTGCACTGATCCTGCTGCTGGTGGCGTTCTTCTCCAACAACATCCTCGCTGAGATCCTCAAGATGGAAGGATACTCTCATCACTTCATCCTGAACAAACCATCTGATGACGTCTGCTTGATCTCAAGATGGATCGGTGAGGAGAAGGAACTTCTGTGGAACTCTTCACAGCATCATGACTCCAGTCTTCAGAGAGAAGCTTCTTATAAAACAGACCCTCTGAAGGTTTCAGACTCGGGTCAGTACCAAGAACAGTGCTGGACCCAGAACAACGTGACGCACGAGAAGAACTCCACTCTCCTGGTTTGTGACACACGAAAGATGAGACGTCAGGACTTGAAACCTTATGTTGGAAAGACACTGGAGCTGAACTGTGACGGTGTGGGACCAAACCAGAGTGTCCAGTGGGCTTTATTTCAATCTAACCACAGAATAAGAAATGTTGATTTAGCTTTAATCGATGATGAAACATCTTCAATACACAAACTACAGCAAGTGAAGAACAAATCATCTCTTCTGGTAACGTTTGACATAAGTTCTGATTGGGTCGATTATTACTGTCTGCAGAAGAACCATCAGAGCTGTGAAGTACTGAAGATGTTTCATGTTTTTATACAATATAATTACATTCACAGCTCGGTGGAAGAGAGTCTGGAGCTGAACTGCTCTGACTTCAGTGGAAACAAACCACACAAGTGGATCATTGATTCATTGATGAAACATGAAAAGATTGACAACTACACTCTGATGTTACCATCACTGACCTTGAACCACACAGGTCAATACCTCTGTGATCGCAGTGGTCAGTATGATTATTACTACCTGTATGTGTGTCCTGAGTCTGACCCGCCTGCTGATGTGTTCTTCACTGGAGGAGAGAACGTGACTCTACGATGTGACTGGAAACAGCCTGATGAGTTCCGCTGGTTCATGAAGACAAAGAGAACTGAAGGAAGAACATCACGTGTATATAAAGGACAAGAAGACAGAATCTTTCTCTCCGACACGAGCCTGGTGATCACTAACATCTCTCTGGAACACAGCGGAGAGTTCTGGTGTGTGGTTAGGAAAGACAAACGTTGTTTGTTCACATCTAAGACCCTAATGTTCGGAGAGCCAGAGGTTGATCACCATCTAATGCGGTCTGTGATGCTCAATGTTGTGATCTTCATGATGTGTGTTGTTGTTGTTGTTGTTGTTGTTGTTGTTGTGGTCCAGAGGAGCAGGAGGAGAGAGCAGCTCCCAGCACCTGTGGAGGAAGTGGAGATGTTGGAAGTGTCTCCAGCGTCAGCAGATGTTCAGCCAGAGACTCTCTGAGGCGTCAACATGATCCACGAGTGTTTGGATGAATCTTTCTTTGACTGTTTGTTTGTAATCATTGTGACTCTTGTTTCCTCTTCAGTGTCAATAAAGTTCAACCATTGACCTCCAATAAAAGACTCCAGTTTTGTTTGTGTAGAGATGAAGTCGATGAGTTTACGTCACATATTATTCTGACTTCTTTCTTCCTGTTTTCCTTCTTTCTGCTCCTCAGTCTGGTTCTGTTTCTCACTGATGTCTCTTCTCTTTTCAAACATTTTCTCCAGAAAACAAGGTCAATAATCTCCTTTTTTAATCTCCTTCCTGATCTCATCACCGACTGCTTCAATAATGATGTATTTGACACGAGAACACAGTGTTTCTAAATGTCTCTCATCTTTCTGACATTTCTACACTTGAAAATACAAGGATTTTGAATGCTTTTATTTTGTTACGTGTTCTATTATTTTGAAAACCTTCAACCGGAAGTTGAACTTGTTGCTTTCCGCGCGAGTGTCAAAAGACATATTAAAACTATAACTAAAAAAATAATAAATAAAATAAGCCTTATAATAAATAAATAAATAAATCAACAATAAACATTAATACACACAAAACAATTAAAATAAACTGTAGTCATTTATAATTTGCAATAGTATGTTCTCCCCGTGTTGCCTGGGTTTACTCCGGACACTCCGGTTTCCTCCCACAGTCCAGAAACATACAGAGGTTGATTGAGAACTTGGAGAAAATTGTCCGTAAGTATGAGTGTGTGTGTGAATGGTTGTCTGTTTTTTTGTGTCCTGAGACAGACTGGCGTCCTGTCCAGGGTGTCCCCTGCCTCTCGCCCTATGATACTGGGATAGACTCCAGTCTCCCCGCGACCAACATAAGGGATGAAGCGATAGAAAATAAATGAATGAATGAAATATTTCAACATTCATTTAGTTCAAACAATTGATTACAACGTAAGTGTGAATTGTACATAGTATTCTTTTATCTACTTTATATTCTTAATATATTTTTACAACAGTTTGTTCTTCTGTCGAGAATCGAACCTTCATTTACCGAAAGATTTTCACTTCTTGACCCCATTTTTCTTTTCCTCAGGACGAGACGTGGAAGGAAGTGAAAGGACTTTGGATCTTCTCGCTGCTCAGTTTGTTTCTTCTTGGTGTCGAGAGATGTGTTGACGACATGAGTCCAGAGGAGTCGGTGCTAATGTTTTTATTACTTTCATATTCAAATCAACACAATCAGACTATTGTGGTTACAAGCAGAACTATTGCACCAACACCTGGCTGACACAACAGTGAAAGAATGATTTCAACCAAAAAAAAAAGAAAGAGGCACAAAAACACAACAGAGATCCGGGTCGGCGCCTCTGGAACAGACCGAGTCGTTATACAGTACAATCCAAGAACTACAAGCTCACGCCGGCGCGTGAACCCTCGCGGTGCCTCGGTGAAAAGACAGAAAAAGTAACACAAGTTCAAAACAATGGTATAAACCAGCACGACATTTATTACACAACATAAATAGAAGAAGATATTGTGTTTCTGAACAGGCATATATGTGAACTACAAAGAGAGACTGAAGAGAGGATCAAGTTATTGTCAGCAGGATACACGTTCTGCAGGTTCTGCTTAACGAAGAGTCACCGAGAGATCTATTGTGGTGAAGAACAGCCTTCCTACCGAGGAGAGAAGCACACACAGGACTAACTACAGAGAGATCCCATGCTGTTATATAGTCCACCATGCTGGTCCGGAGCGACGACGCCGGCATGTGGAGCTCAGGATGACAAGATACCTCCACATCTTCGTACGCTCGCGTTTCCTCCCAAACTAAATGCTTGTTTATTGAAAGTCTCTCACGCGGGTTTTGGCGAGGAAGGAGATGTAGATCCACGTTTCTTGGATCTAGAAAAGAGAAGTGAACCCTCCCCTCCGTCACGCGGTCTCTGCCCACCAGCCTTCAGTGACCCCCCCGGTTTGAATCTGCTGACCGAAGCCCTTCCGTGAAAATAAAAGCACCCAGAAAAAGAGGGGGATCATCTCCAGTGGAGCCAAGTTTTCCCGGAAAACCATG
>JACEEU010001113.1:0-16064 GCA_016630915.1 Callionymus lyra
TGAAGAGGAAAAAACAAACAAAAATTTTTTTAACGTTGGAGTTTTGAAGAGGTAAAAAAAAAAAACTTTTATTGTTGAAGTTTTGAAGAGGAAAAACAAACAAAAAAACTTTTAATGTTGAAGTTTTGAAGAGGTAATATATATATATATATATATATATATATATATATATATATATATATACATATATATATATATGTTTATGTGGGTTTAAACTGCACAGGTGATGAATGTAATGCAGAAAAGAAGGATATACAGAGCTAGGTGTCTAAAACTCCTCCAGCATTCTCAGCCTATAGCAGCTAAGATAAACTAAGATAAACAGTTTTGTTAGTTATAGGCTTTATCGAAAAGTAAGGTTTTAAGATTGTTTTTAAACATAGAGAGGGTGTCTGCCCTCCGGACTGAAGCCGGTAGTTTGTTCCACAGCAGAGGGGCTTGAAAACTGAAGGCCCTGGCTCCGAATCTACATTTAGAGATTTGTGGTATAACTAGTAGATCAGAGTTTAGGGATCGTAAGGTCCTTGAGGGTTGGTAAGTTTGGATTAAATCTTTAATGTATGTTGGTACTAGACCATGTAAGGCTTTATAGGTTAGGAGAAGGATTTTAAACTGTATTCTAAATTCTACAGGAAGCCAATGTAGGGAAGACAGTACAGGGGAAATGTGTTCGCGCCTCTTATTCTTAGTCAGGACACGAGCTGCAGAGTTCTGAATGAGCTGAAGAGTTCTGAGAGACTTTTTAGAACACCCTGACAGAAGAGAGTTACAATAGTCCAGCCTGGAAGTTACAAAAGCATGGATGAGCTTCTCAGCAGCATCTAAAGGAACGTCTTCCATCCAAAGCATCGAGATTTGTCAACGTGCCGAGGAATCCCGGGGTCGGGCACCCCTTCTGCCATCCAGCGGTTCCACTCCGCCCATGCACCGCACCGCCGTCTGCCACGTGCAGTCTGAGGACATCGAGGGACACCGTGCCAGGAGCTGTCTGGTAAAGGAAAGGAGGGTCAGGACGGGTCCGGCACCACGGTAAAATCATTCAGAGATTTCCAGATGTTTCTTATCACATTTTTGCTCTAATGCTCTTTTGACCCAATTGAGCCCCAAAGGCTGAACAGCTTAGTCAATTGTTTGCTAGAAATCAAACCATGGCTGAGTGAAAACACTCTACAGCTAAATGTGGACAAAACTGAAACACTGGTGATTGCTCCTGATGATAAGGTTCCAGGGTTAAGTCAGTACTTGGGTGACTTAGGTCGGTCTGTCAAACTGAGCCTGAGAAACCTGGGTGTTGTATTTGATAAAGACATGTCTCTTGTTCGACACTGCAGAAAACTGACCAGAAACTGTTTCCTTCAACTGAGAAAAATCTCTAAACTTAGGAAAATGTTGTCGGAACATGATCTGGAGCTTGTAATCCATGCGTTTGTTTCTTCTCGTCTGGACTATTGTAACAGTTTGTTTTCATGTCTTAACAAGAAGGAGCTGTCTCACCTGCAGTTGATTCAGAACTCTGCAGCAAGAATTCTAACCCGCTCTAGTAGAAGAACTCACATTTCTCCGATCCTTAAAACTCTTCACTGGCTTCCAGTTTCTTTCAGGATCAACTTTAAAATTCTGGTTCTTACTTTCAGAGCTATTCATTGTCCTCCTTACATCACTGATCTGATCCAGCATTACACCCCAGCTCGGGCTCTGAGGTCTGTGGATCAGAATCTACTTATGGTTCCTCGCACACGGCTCAGGACCAGAGGAGAGAAATATTTTCAGGCTGTTGCTCCTTGCTCCTAAGCTTTGGAACAATCTTCCTCTCTCTTTGCGCTTGATGGAGTCTACTGACTCCTTTAAGAAACATCTTAAGACGTTTCGTTCAAGGCTTTTCCTTGATTTTCTGGAACTCCTGGTTTTGTTCTCAGTATTATCTTGATCCTTAAAGTATATACTTTTTTGAGTATTGTTTTGATTGTTTAAGCGCTTTGTGACCCTAGTCTAGAAAAGCGCAATATAAATAAATATTTCTTTTTTGCTTCCTACCCTCCCCCCCTCCCCCCCCCCCCCCCATTTCTGTGACTCTGAGCCGGTACGGGCACCCCTGGTCCGTACCCGCATTCATCGATTCAGGAGCGTCTCAGACGGCAACTTCGTCTCAGTGGCGCCGGTGAGTCGACACGACATTCCTCTCCGGCGGCTGCCACGCCCCATCCCGGTCCAAGCTCTCGACGGTCACGTCCTGAGCCGAGTGGAGCGCCGCACCCTACCGCTCTTTCTTTCCCTGATGGCCACGTCAAAGAGATCCAGCTCCTCGTCATGGCCTGCTCACCGCACCCCCTCATCTTGGGTCTCCCCTGGCTCCAGCAACACCAGCCACGGATCCAGTGGTCTCCTCTCTCGGTGTCGGGTGGGGTTGGGTTGGGTTGTGACCAGCAGTGTTTCACCTCTCTCTCTCTCTCTGTTCTGCCCGTAGGCTCCGCCTCTCCTTCCAGTGCGCCTAACCGAGTCGCCGATATCTCCTGCGTCCTGCGTGAGTACCATGACCTGAGGGAGGTTTTTTCTAAGACTTGTGCCATAAGTCTACCTCCTCATCGGTTCTATGATTGCGCGATTGATCTATTACCCGGTGCTGAGCCACAACAAGGGCGCTTGTACTCCCTCTCTCTCCCTGAGACTGAGGCCATGAACACTTATATAAAGGAGTCATTGGCGACAGGCATCATTCGTCCCTCTTCTTCCCCGGCTGGCGTGGGTTTTTTCTTTTGTAGGCAAGAAGGACAGGTCCCTCAGACCATGTATTGATTACCGCTCGCTTAATAACATCACTATTAAGAACCGCTATTCCCTCCTGCTTATGTCATCTGCGTTCGAGACTCTTAAAGGGGCCACTGTGTTCACCAAATTAGACTTGCGCAACGCCTATCATCTCGTTCGCATTCGCCAGGGCGACGAATGGAAAAGTCAAGTCATGCCGTTCGGCTTAACCAATGCCCCTGTGGTTTTTCAAGCCTTGGTGAATGACGTATTACGGGAGTTCCTTAAGCAGTTTGTTTTCGTTTATTTAGACGATATCCTGATTTTTTGGAAGGACGAACGGTCCCACCGCCAGCATGTACACTCAGTCCTTAGCCGTCTTCTCGCGCATCAACTGTTCGTCAAGGCAGAGAAGTGGGAGTTTCATGTCCAGACCGTCTCATTCCTCGGTTATATCATTAGCCCTCGTAGAATCTCTATGGATCCCGCCAAGGTACAGGCGGCTCTCCAGACTCGGCCCGGGCCGGCGCCCATCCCACTCCTCCGGCACAGCCCTGATTCCCACCTCTGCCCCAGTTCCTGAGTCTCCAGTTCCTGGTCGAGGTCGACGCTTCTAGCACAGGGCTGGGCGCGGTCCTGTCCCAGAGATGCTCTGCAGATGGCAAGATTCACCCCTGTGCCTTCTTTACCGCAAGCTCACTACCGCGGAACGGAACTATGATGTGGGGGATCGAGAGCTCCTCGCCATCAAGGGGGTTCCGCCACTGGCTGGAGGGGGCGGATAACCCGTTTGTGGTTTGGACCGACCACCACAACCTAGAATATCTGAGAACTGCATGCCGGCTGAACCCACGGCACACCCAGTGGTCATTATTCTTCGCCAGATTCAACTTCATGGTAACTTTGGTAGACCTGGGAGCAAGAACTGTAAAGCAGATGCCCTTTCGCGAATTTTTGACCCCACTGACTCTGACACAGCCCCGATCCTGAAGCCGGGGCTTGTCGTGGGGTCGCTGGTTTGGGAGGTCGAGGAGCGAGTCCGGAGAGCCAACCGCCGGACTCCTCCTCCGACTTCTGGTCCTTCTAACCGTCTCTTTGTGCCGGAAAACCTCCGCAAGCAGGTCCTCCACTGGTGCCATGCGTCCAAGTGGTCCTGTCACCCAGGACGGCAACGGTCCCTAACTCTGGTGCGGCGGCGGTTCTTGTGGCCTGGGCTTGCGAGGGACGTCGCGGAGTCGGCCTGTCCGGTGTGTACAACCAGCAAGACCTCATCCGCTCCCTCGTCTGGGAAGCTGCTTCGGCTGCCAGTGCCTGATCGTCCATGGTCCCATATATCTATGGACTTCGTCACCGGACTGCCGGCCTCAGAGGGCATGACTGTCGTCGACAGGTTCTCCAAGATGGCCCACTTTGTCCCGCTGCCCAAGCTACCGGACCACGAGACATGGCCGAGGCGGTCCTAGCCCATGTGTTCCGTCTCCACGGCCTGCCCCGGGACATTGTCTTGGACCGGGGGCCCCAGTTCACCTCCCGCTTTTGGACAGAGTTCTGCCGACTCATCGGGCCCGGCCCAGCCTCACCTCAGGGTATCACCTCAGGCCAATGGCCAAACAGAGAGGGTCAACCAGGACCTAGAGACCTCTCTCCGCTGCCTGGTCTACGGCGCTCCCACCACCTGGGTCAAGGCTCTTCCGTGGGTCGAGTACGCACACAACTCGCTCACATGCTCCTGCACGGGAATGAGTCCGTTCGAGTGTGCCTACAACCTCCTCTCTTTCCTGATCTCGAGGAGGAGGTCCAAGTCCCGTCGGCATCGGCTCTAGTCCAGCGGTGCAAGTTGACCTGGATTAAGGCAAGAAAGAAACTTTTGAGTTTGGCGGCCTCAGACGCTCCCGCCTACAAGGTGGCGGACCGAGTGGGGCTCAGCACCAAAGACATCAGTCCCCACTTACCTTCACATAAGCTCGCTCCCCATTTCATGGGACCCTATGCCATCACCAAGGTGGTGAACCCTGTCGCGGTCCGCCTACGCCTTCCTAAGGAGATGCGCATTCACCCCACTTTCCACGTTTCGAAGGTTAAACCCGCTAGAGTGTCCCCGCTGGTTCCGGCCTCTAAACCTCCTCCCCCTCCTAGGGTGGTTGAGGGTGAGAAGGTGTTCAAGGTACGGAAGATCCTCAACTCTCAGCGGGTTGGTCGGGGCTACCAGTACCTGGTGGATTGGCAGGGTTACGGGCCTGAGGAGCGTTCCTGGGAGCCCACTCGGAACATTCTCGACAGGAGTACAATGCTCAGACTAAAAAAACATTCCATCACCCAAGACCCAGAGCTAAGACTTTTCACGTGTATTTTTGTTGTCTCTGTATTGCCTCATTCTGTGTTTTGTTTTTTTGTTCTGGGTTTTTCTCTCTCCTGCCTGGTACATTTTCTCATTTTTCTGCCTGCCTGTGCCCTTGACCTGTTTTTCTGAATATCGTACCTGTCGGATATATATTTCCTGGACTACCTGTGACGATCCCTCTGCCTGCTGCTAATAAATCTGTCAAGTTTGACAATCAGACACTTTCTGCGCCTGGGTTTCCTTCAGCACCTTGACAATTATTCAATCCAAAAAAGAATTACTTCCATCAAAAAATATATTTTTCAATTTAAAATCGATTTTTTCAAACTGCTTTGTTTGACTTAAGTTTTGTGTAGGGCCATATTATGGGTAGGATGTTTCTGTCTTAATCTATGTGTCTTTCTGCCTTCATTGATCAATAACCAGCAGCAAACCACCTGCAACACACACAAAAACAAGATAGATTCATGAAACAACAGGCAAATATTAAGATAAATAAAAATATAATGAAGTCAATCTTATCTAATCTATAGTGTATTTTAGGCAATACAGTATCATATATGCTAATTTTTCATAGAAATGCTTTCGGGTATTCCTTACATGGTCGTGTTTGACATGATAAAAATGATTTCTATACGTGTAATGTGTGAGGATATCTTACTGTAACACTGATGGATATTATTATGAATCATGATATAAATATCAGTCAGTTTCTGTTAATAAATATCAGAAATGGACAGAATCTTTACTTGCATCTACAATTGTATTCCATGGCACTTTTAAACAAACAAGCACAATATCCCATTTGATTCCTGTGGTGTGACGGGTCTACATTCCGTGCACGGCGGAGGGATACAGTAATGATGTGACCTAATAGAAATCAGATGTACGCATGTTTTGAACAGATTCTACGTCTGAGGTGTGTAAAAAATTAAGGTCAAATACAGATTTTTTCAAGTTAAATAAACAAGGAACATTTATTAGGAACTGGATCATTACTTTGTCAATGTGTGTTTTTCTAAACTCCTGTTTATTAGCGTGTGATGTCAGCTCTGCAGGATCGCGATTACTGTTGACAAACCTCACATAGATCGCTCATAATAGCAGCTAAATATAAAGAAAACATATGTCCATATACGCAATCTCAATGAAAGGGTCTATTTTCATACAAAAGCGCACCGGATTATAAAGAGTATCAAGCGAAATAGCACATCCAGACTTTATTTTACTCATTCATAAAACAATCTCAACATTTAAATGTTTACATATCATGTTGTGTTTTTCAGAGCTTTCCTCAACGGACCTCATCAAACTGTAACATGCCAGATGTCACAAGGGATATATATACATAATAGCAAATATGAGCATGTTTTGGTTATTGTTGATGCTCTGTAAATTATGTAATTATATATTCTGTTTGTGTTTGGGGATTTGAATGGCGGGTAAATCGGGGGGAAGTTTTTTTAAGGGGTTGAGGGGAGGGGAGAGGGAAGTGAGAGGTGAGTGGAGACGCCTGTGGAACCGGAGGAACCAGTGACAGAAGCACAATGCAGGTGGACAAACTGTCCGTGTCCTTCAACCGGGGAATTCTTTCATCATCACGTCGGCACCACAGATGAGTAGTTTACTTTTTTCCATCGATCGTAAAGCAGTGATTGCGCGCTGATAACTCGACTTCACGGCGGGCCGTCCAGCGTCTCTGCACCTCACCGGGGGGAGTTCACCTTGGAGTCACTTATCGCAGCCTTTTTTTGGACATTAAGTTGGACTTGAACATTGGACACTGATCGCGGGGGATTTGACTGTGGGGTTGTCGCGGGTGTTCATTGTTTTGTTTCTTGTTAGTTTGATCCCTCCGTTTAGGAGCGCTTTTTGTTAAATCTCTGATTAAGTCATGAAGTAAATATATTTTGATTCATTTCTATATCGGCTTCATGTGTGGTCAGTTTTGTTTGAATTAATGCTGTCACTCTTGAGCGTCACCAAGTCCGCACCAGAGCTCCGCCCCATGAAAAATGTGTGTGTGACGATCTCTCGAGGAGTAATTTGAGAAGGTCCGTTACAAAACCACTGTGGAGTAAGTAAGTAAAATATATTTATATAGCGCTGCACAAATAAGAAAATCTTAAGATGTTTCTTGAAAAAGTCAGTAGACTCCATCAAGCGCAAAGAGAGAGGAAGATCATTCCAAAGCTTAGAACAACAGCCTGGAAGGATTTCTCTCCTCTGGTCCTAAACCGTGTGTGAGGAACCAATAGTAGATTCTGATCCACAGACCTCAGAGCCCGAGCTGGGGTGTAATGCTGGATCAGATCAGTTAGTGTAAGGAGGAGCTTGACCATGAATAGCTCTGAAAGTAAGAACCAGAGTTTTCGTTCATTCAGGAGTCAGTAAGCTATGGTAAAAATTGAAGGGTAAGAGGACTTTTCAATTAGAAAACCTATTTTTATAGTTCAATTTATTACTTTACAATGTATTATATTAAAGGCATGGTCAGTGATTTGCATACTGGAACCAGAGGGCTAAAGAAATGCTCCATGGACGACTTGAGCCTCTTCTTTGGCTGCCACCGCAGAAGGACCAGGAACGATCACTTCTGGTAATTATTTTTATTAATATATGATATATACATTTTGGGTGATAATTAGATTGTGTTTACTTTGCTGTAGGGTCACTCAGAAACTGTATAATGGATTGATGATAATCCAGGTGTTTTCCACAGGTCGGTGAGGATTCCTTGGTGCCGTGGCGTAATGAGAGCAGGAAGAAGTAAGTAAGTAAGTAAGTAAGTAATATTTATTTATATAGCGCTTTTCGAGACCAGGGTCACAAAGCGCTTTAACAATCAAAACAATACTCAAAACAGTACATACTTCAAAGATCAAGACAACACCGAGAACAACAAGTTCGAGAAATTCAAGGAAAAGCCTGAACAAATAGAAACGTCTTAAGATGTTTCTTAAAGGAGTCAGTAGACTCCATCAAGCGCAAAGAGAGAGGAAGATTGTTCCAAAGCTTAGGAGCAACAGCCTGAAAAGATTTCTCTCCTCTGGTCCTGAGCCGTGTGCGTGGAACCATCAGTAGATTCTGATCCACAGACCTCAGAGACCGAGCTGGGGTGTAAGGCTGGATCAGATCAGTGATGTAAGGAGGAGCCTGACCATGAATAGCTCTGAAAGTAAGAACCAGAATTTTAAAGTTGATCCTGAAAGAAACTGGAAGCCAGTGAAGAGTTTTAAGGATCGGAGAAATGTGAGTTCTCCTACTTGAGCGGGTCAGAATTCTCGCTGCAGAGTTCTGAATCAACTGCAGACGAGACAGCTCCTTCTTGTTAAGACATGAAAACAAACTGTTACAATAGTCCAGACGAGAAGAAACAAACGCATGGATTACAAGCTCCAGATCATGTTGTGACAACATTTTCCTAAGTTTAGAGATTTTTCTCAGTTGAAGGAAACAGTTTCTGGTCAGTTTTCTGCAGTGTTGAACAAGAGACATGTCTTTATCAAATACAACACCCAGGTTTCTCAGGCTCAGTTTGACAGACTGACCTAAGTCACCCAAGTACTGACTCAACCCTGGAATCTTATCATCAGGAGCAATCACCAGAGTTTCAGTTTTGTCCACATTAAGCTGTAAAGTGTTTTCACTCAGCCATTGTTTGATTTCTAGCAAACAATTGACTAAGCTGTTCAGCCTTTGGGGCTCAGTTGGGTCAAAAGAGCAGTAGAGCTGGATGTCATCAGCAAAAATGTGATAAGAAACATCTGGAAATCTCTGAATGATTTTACCAAGGGGAATCAAGTACAGCAAAAACAATAAAGGACCCAGAACAGAACCTTGAGGGACTCCACACAACAGATCTGCCGATTCAGACCTCATTTGATTGGCAGATACACTAAAACTGCGCCCAGAAAGGTAAGATGAGAACCATTCTAACACAGACCCAGACAGTCCCACTTCATCCCTTAGTCTTCTCAGCAGGATCTGGTGATCAACTGTGTCAAAGGCTGACGACAGATCCAAGAGAACCAGAACAGTGAATTTACCAGAGTCAGCCGACATCATGATGTCACTGGACACTTTCAATAAAGCTGTCTCCGTAGAGTGATGTTTACGGAAGCCAGACTGAAACTTCTCATGGATGTCGCTCTGATCCAGGAACAAAGACAGCTGCTCGGACACCACCTTCTCCAAGATCTTGGACAAGAAAGGGAGCTTAGAAATAGGCCTGAAATTACTGAGGTCAGTTGGGTCTAAGCCTGGTTTTTTGAGCAGAGGCTCCACAATGGCATGTTTAAATGCATTGGGAAAAACCCCTGTGGAAAGGGAGAGGTTCACCATATTGGTAACCCAGGGGCCAATTACATCAAATACTTTGATAAAAAGCCTACAAGGAAGGACGTCATCTGAGCAAGAGGAGGGTTTCATCTTGTTCACTAGTGCCGAAATATCACCCAAAGATACAGCAGTGAAGGATGACCAAGAGGAGGAGATGGGCTCAGAGACAGTAGGGGTTCCCAACAAAGGGGGAGAGATTTTCTCTTTGATCAATTTAATTTTGTCAATGAAAAATCTCAACAATGCATTGCTGTCAGCTTCACAGAAGACCGGCGTGATTTGAGGAGCAGGAGACACGAGAGAATTAATCGTGTCAAACAAAACTTTGGGGTTTTTCCTATTTGCTGCTACCAGTTTTCTGATGTAATCAGATCTAGCAGTTTCTACCATCTCATTGTAAGAAGTCAACAGATCCCTGAGGTGAAGTCTGTGCACCTCAAGTTTAGTAGACTTCCAGAGACGCTCAGTCTTTCGACAAAGTCTCTTCAGACTCAGGAGATCTTCATTTGTCCAAGGGCACCGTTTTTTATGAATTTTCAAGTTCGATTTAACAGGTGCCACTTGATCCAGTATTTCAACACAATGATCAGTGTAACAGTGAATCAAACTGTCCACATCTGGACAGTCATCAAAGGAAAGACGGTCAAACATAGCAGAAAAACTGTCTGCAGTATCGGCTGAGATGACACGCCTCTGAGACTTAACTTTCAAAGGCTTAGGTTCAGGGATGAAGTCCAGGTTGAACAAGACAAGAGAATGATCACTCAGATGGACATCATGTACAGATACATTAGAAATGTTCAGGCCAAGAGTAAAAACTAAGTCTAAAATGTGGCCTTTTTGATGAGTGGGTTCAGAAACATGTTGCTCAAAATTAAAGGCTTCAGTTAAAGTTAAAAGTTCTTTAGCAGAACACGATGTGACGTCATCAACATGAAGATTAAAGTCTCCAAGAATAAGAACAGATTCCATCTGAATAATGGAAGATAAGAAGTCACTAAAGTCTTTCAAGAACACCGCCGCAGGACCAGGCGGGCGGTAGATTGACACACAATAGAAAGGTCTTGTAGAACCAACCAAGATCATCTGAGACTCAAAAGAAGTGAATTCCTGTGTCTGAATCACTTTGCAAGAACAACTCTCCCTAAAAACAGTAGCAAGACCTCCTCCACGACCAGAGAGGCGAGGCTTCCCCAGGACAGCGCTCCCTACTGGACAGAGTTCGTTCAGATGAATAAACTCTTCCTCTCTCTGCCAAGTCTCAGAAAGACATAATAAATCCAAATTAACTCTTGTGAAAAGATCATTAAGAATAAAGGATTTATTAGTAATGGAGCGAACATTAAGAAGTCCCACATTCAGCACCGATGACGTCACTGACGACGCCGCGTCACTGACAGGCGCGCAGAGCGGGATCTTTTGAAGCGAACAGCGGTCACGTGGGTACCAGCTGTCACTGAAGTTCAACTCGGTTGTAAAAGTCGAATTAAAGAGAGGAAATGAAAAAATCTTACCACCTTTCGTTGAGGTCTGGACAGACGGCAGCGCTGATGTATCGTCACACACAGTGAGAGGGATGTCGATCAAACATCGATGACGTTCGATGACATCAGAGTTGTTCCGAGCGATCGCGACTGCGCGTCTCATCCTGACCTGTACTCCAGCCCGACTCGATCCCTTGTGGAAATCGCCCGGTACTCGAGAGATCAAACGATATTCCACAGAGTCCGAGTCGATGAGAAGCGGAGCCGGAAACATATTCACCGGACG
This sequence comes from Callionymus lyra, assembly GCA_016630915.1. Classification (NCBI taxonomy): domain Eukaryota; kingdom Metazoa; phylum Chordata; class Actinopteri; order Syngnathiformes; family Callionymidae; genus Callionymus; species Callionymus lyra. The sequence continues at coordinate 11,198 of JACEEU010001113.1, forward strand.
TTGGTAACGGTCGCGGTTATAATCTTCCATCGACTCTCTGATGTTGAAAAGAGCATCACGATCATAGATCCGAGATGCTTGAGACATATCTTTAGTGATATGAGCATAATATCCGGACAAATAGTCGTTAAAACGACTGTTTTTGGCAATTATTGCAGGAGCTTACGTTTCAAGCAGCCGATCAAAGGCTCACCGGAAGCGGAAGTGAAAAGTCACTGAAGCTGAAGCTTCAAGTAAAAGTCAGACCAGCTTGAAGCTGTGACAGGTCTGTTGAACGAGGAAGTTGAAGACGACAACTTGGTGGCCAGGGATCCTTTCATGTTTGTCTTTGACAACAAGGAGGATATGCAAATGTTTATCAGAGTGTCTTGATCGGATAGATCCGAGAGATTGTGCTGAATGTATTTTAGATGCTTGTGAGTCGGTGAGTTGTCTTTGTGTTCAACTGTTGCATTTGTAAATAAAGTGGGTTTGTACTTGTTTTGTTATGAAATTGAATTGTTTCCTCATGAAAGTTGTTTTGTCATAAACCAAGTTAACCACTGACACCTTGTATGAAATATGTATTAACTCTCTTGAAAAAATAAATAAAGGTTAATGATGCAAAATAGAAAATAAAACTGCACAAACAATTTACACGTCTTGATTTTAGAGCATCTATGATTCTTATGGCAATCAAAATTATATTAAAGATTTTGAGTTACAAAAAAGTTTGATACCTGAATAAAAACATTTAAATTCCAAACTAGCAAGAATGACAGTAAATATATAAAGGCTTAATAAAAGATACATTCTCGAAATGTATACTCAAAACAAAATAAGGGTAAAAGCCTAATAAACATGTTTCCTGATGACAGTGTTTCATATTAAAAAAATATTCGTAATATAATCCACGCCTAATTACTGGATATTTTCTCCTAACTCGTTCATTTAAGTACGAACAAATATTTCGTAGTGATCGTAGTCAAAGTTTATATTTAGATTAAATTATTCTCTGTCCAAACATTGATCTAACTGTGTTATACAAACAAGTATTTTTTTAGAAATAACTGGAAATAATTGATCCAATAATTAGCTTCACTAGTATTAAAAGTAGCATTTGATGATGTACAAAATAGTTTTATCAACGCTCGTAGTTAATTCATTTTCATTTAAGTTCATTTTTATTATACACATTACTCCCATCTAGTGACCATTTAGTATAACTACATCGATTATTCTAAATAAATTAGTTGGAATAGAGACCGCCCTGGTAAAAGTAAGTAACGACCTACTGATGGCCTCTGATCAGGGCCATGTTTCAGTTCTTGTTCTTCTAGATCTCAGTGCTGCATTTGACACTGTCGACCACCAAATCCTTCTACAGAGGCTAGAAAACCATTTAGGCATTCGTGGAACTGCTCTTAACTGGTTTAAATCTTACCTGTCGGATAGAACGCACTATGTACATGTCAACCACCTCTCATCGACACACACTAAGGTCAGCTATGGTGTCCCACAAGGTTCTGTTCTTGGTCCAATACTATTCACAATCTATATGCTCCCACTAGGGGACTTGATTAGAAGACACTCTATACATTTTCACTGTTATGCTGATGACACCCAACTTTACTTGTCCATGAAGCCAGATGAAAGAAATCAGCTAACACAATTACAGTCCTGTATCACAGATATCAAGTCATGGATGACCAAAAACTTCCTCCTACTGAACTCGGAAAAGACTGAGGTTTTACTAGTTGGTCCGCAACATCTCAGACAATCATTAACTAATGATCTAGCTTTACAAAATGGACTTGCTCCTGCTACTAGCACCACTGTAAAGAATCTGGGTGTATGCTTTGACGAGGACTTATCATTTAACTCACACATAAAACAAATCTCACGGACTGCTTACTTCCACCTTCGTAACATTTCAAAAATTAGGCACTTCCTTCCTTTAGATGCTGCTGAGAAGCTCATCCATGCTTTTGTTACCTCCAGGCTGGACTATTGTAACTCTCTTCTGTCTCAGAACTCTTCAGCTCATTCAGAACTCTGCAGCTCGTGTCCTGACTAAGACTAAGAGGCGCGAACACATTTCCCCTGTACTGTCTTCCCTACATTGGCTTCCTGTAGAATTTAGAATACAATTTAAAATCCTTCTCCTAACCTATAAAGCCTTACATGGTCTAGCACCAACATACATTAAAGATTTAATCTGGGCCTGGTGGTGGTGACCGCTGGTGCCGCGATGGCCCCGTGTGCCGGCGGGGGGTGGCCCGCCTCCGGGGGGTTTTTTGATGGTGCGTGGGGGCTGGTGCTGGCGGGGTTGGCTGGGGTGGTGGATAGGGGGTTGCGCTGGGGGCGGTGCTGGGGCTGGGGGGTTGCTGGTCCCGCTGACGGGGTCGGCGGGTGAACCGTTAGGGGTGGGGCTGGGGCTGGCCGGGTGTTCTGGATGACCTTCCGGCCCCGATGGCTTCGCCTGGTCTGTGGTGGGGGGCCTGTCTTGGGGTGGGTGTCTGCTGCAGCGGTGGCTGTGGTCCTCTACCCGCCCTGTGTGGCATGTGCCGTGGTCGGGGAGTTTGTCGCCCTTGGTCCTGGGGGTTCGTGGCCGGGTTGGTCGGTCTTTCGGGGGCTTCCCGGGTGGGGGGGGCCACACTGGGCGGGGCCACATTGGGGGGACGGCGGAGGCATTGGGCGGACCCATGTTACCGTAGTGACCATGTACCGCCCATGCAAGTGCTGCTGTCCCCCTGGGTGCTGCATGGTGGGTGGGGGCGGATGCTGGGGGTCAGTACGTGTGATGGGCGGGGCCTCTGCACCTTAGAGACCGTGGACCGCCCATGGAATACTGCTGGCCCCCCAAACTTCCCTCATGGGGGAGGTGGGCTGCGGCTGTTGGGGACGGTCTACAGTTCAAAGATTGGGGGCCGTTCCCGGACGGCTGCAGCCCCATTGCCCCCGCCCTGCCCGCACAACCGTGGCCCCCCTGTGACCCGGGGGACCTGGGCCGGTGCCTGGCCATTGCTACCCCGGGGCTCATGAGGTGGCACTCGACCCGGCTACTGGCCGTGTCCGCAGGGTATTGGGGGGGGCTCCGCCGCCGCTGCTGTGGTGGATCCGTATCTCCTTGACGCGGTCCCCTGCTATGGACTTGGTGGCAGCCTGACGGTCTGGGGGTCCTCCGTCGCCCGGCCTGGCCCCGGGGCCCTATCCCCTGACTGGTTCTTCTGGCTGCCCCTCTGCCCCGGTGCCTGCGCCTGGTGCCTCCCCCTCTCTGCTTCCTCGGTCGTCCTCGCCTGTGCTTGCCCCTCTCTCGCGCCCCGGTGGTGGTCCGCCTTCTCGCTGGTGTTTGGGGTCGGCTCTGGTGGTTATCTCGCCTGCCGGGTCCTGGTCTCCCGCGGGTTCCTGCCGCGGCTTGGGCCCCTGTGTCTGGATCTGCTGTGCTAGGTATGTGCCCTCTGGCCTGGCTATTTCAACCTCCCCCCCTCTCCCCTCTATATATCTTCACCCATCATAGTACCGGAGTCTGTATACCTGTGTATTGTATACATTTGTCCCAAACCCACACCTTTTTATTTCTCTCCCGGAGCCCCAGGGATCCACCTCCAGAGCTGCTGCTGATCCAGGGATCCACCTCCAGAGCTGTCGCTGATCCAGGGGATCCACCTCCAGAGCTGCTGCTGATCCAGGATCTTCACCACGTCATCAGATCCCGAGTTCTCTCCAGCACCCCCATGGACCCTCCTACACTCTCCTCTTTTCTCTCACTATATCCTCCCTCACTCCTCTCCTTATCCATCTGTCTACCCCCCATCCTTCCTCCCAGCCGGTCAAAGCGGCAGGCCGTCAACAATGAGTCTGGTTCCACTCGAGGTTTCTGCCTTCTAAAGGAAGTTTTTCCTCGCCATTGCTCACTGTACAGCTCACTGTACAGTGTTATGTTTCTTGCTCTTTGTTGAATTGCTGGGATCTATTTTTCCTTAATCAACTGTAGTCTTATTTCAACTGTATGGTGTCCTGAGATAACTTTGTTATGATAAGACACTTTAAATAAAATTGAATTGGAATTGAATTGAATTGAATTGAATTGAATTGAATTGAATATTCTGTATTTTTAAATCTACAACAATTTGCAGTACAATTACTGTATGCAGACATAGAAATAAATGTGACTGTGTTCTTGTACACACTGCATGTTTGTTTTTATTAACACTATAATAAATGAAACCACTTCTGTAAAAAAAAAAAATCTTTTTTGTTTTTTAAAAAGGGAAGCTTTGAGTTTTTTTTTACAAACAGGGGGGGGGGGGGGGGTTTGGGCCCCGTCGATGCTTAACAGACGAGTGGCTAATATGCATTTAATTAGTGACGTCATCAAGTTTGCGACATAAAACCAATAACACATCGTACTTGAAAACGTTGCAAACTTTATGACGTCACTAATTAAATGCATATTAGCCACTCTTCTGTTAAGCATCGAGACTGGCATCAAAGCCTCTCACCCTCATCGTCATTAAAAATTGGAGAATCCAATAGTGACCATTTACATCGATTAATCTAAATAAATTAGTTGGAATATTCTATATTTTTAAATCTAAAACAATTTGGAGTACATTTACTGTATGCAGACATAGAGATAAATGTGACTGTGTTCTTGTACACACTGAATGTTTGTTTTATATATATAACACATATTAACACACCATAATAATAAATAAAACCACTTCTGTAAAAAAAAAAAACTTGTCTTATGGCTAATATGCATTTAATTAGTTAAGTCATCAAGTTTGCGACATATTTTCAAGTACGATGTGTTATTGGTTTTATAAGCATCCCGGCTTCGGTGACATTGCAAACTTGATGACGTCACTAATTAAATGCATAC
>JACEEU010001114.1:0-25795 GCA_016630915.1 Callionymus lyra
GTGACCCTCATCATCTTCATCTTCAGGTGACAGGCCTTCACGGATCACCTGGAGCTTGTCCAGGACGTCACGCATCCCTACTGAACGACACAAACATCTCAGACGTTCAGCTTCATTTCTACGAGTCAACGAGGAAGACGACGTGATCTTCAGAACAACGACATGAACGTCTCTGTGTAGACCAAACATACTTCTCTTAGTATACTAGAAGTTAGTATCATCAGGATAGCGTACGTACTAACTAGTAACTAATCCTCCACAGATAGTATGTCTCAAATCACATACTTCTCTTAGTATACTAGAAGTTAGTATGCATCAGGATAGCGTACGTACTAACTAGTAACTAATCCTCCACAGATAGTATGTCTCAAATCACATACTTCTCTTAGTATACTAGAAGTTAGTATGCATCAGGATAGTGTACGTACTAACTAGTAACTAATCCTCCACAGATAGTATGTCTCAAATCACATACTTCTCTTAGTATACTAGAAGTTAGTATCATCAGGATAGTGTACGTACTAACTAGTAACTAATCCTCCACAGATAGTATGTCTCAAATCACATACTTCTCTTAGTATACTAGAAGTTAGTATGCATCAGGATAGTGTACGTACTAACTAGTAACTAATCCTCCACAGATAGTATGTCTCAAATCACATACTTCTCTTAGTATACTAGAAGTTAGTATGCATCAGGATAGTGTACGTACTAACTAGTAACTAATCCTCCACAGATAGTATGTCTCAAACATACTTCTCTTAGTATACTAGAAGTTAGTATGCATCAGGATAGTGTACGTACTAACTAGTAACTAATCCTCCACAGATAGTATGTCCCAAATCACATACTTCTCTTAGTATACTAGAAGTTAGTATGCATCAGGATAGTGTACGTACTAACTAGTAACTAATCCTCCACAGATAGTATGTCTCAAACATACTTCTCTTAGTATACTAGAAGTTAGTATCATCAGGATAGTGTTCGTACTAACTAGTAACTAATCCTCCACAGATAGTATGTCTCAAATCACATACTTCTCTTAGTATACTAGAAGTTAGTATCATCAGGATAGTGTACGTACTAACTAGTAACTAATCCTCCACAGATAGTATGTCTCAAATCACATACTTCTCTTAGTATACTAGAAGTTAGTATGCATCAGGATAGTGTACGTACTAACTAGTAACTAATCCTCCACAGATAGTATGTCTCAAATCACATACTTCTCTTAGTATACTAGAAGTTAGTATCATCAGGATAGTGTACGTACTAACTAGTAACTAATCCTCCACAGATAGTATGTCTCAAATCACATACTTCTCTTAGTATACTAGAAGTTAGTATGCATCAGGATAGTGTACGTACTAACTAGTAACTAATCCTCCACAGATAGTATGTCTCAAATCACATACTTCTCTTAGTATACTAGAAGTTAGTATCATCAGGATAGTGTACGTACTAACTAGTAACTAATCCTCCACAGATAGTATGTCTCAAATACATACTTCTCTTAGTATACTAGAAGTTAGTATGCATCAGGATAGTGTACGTACTAACTAGTAACTAATCCTCCACAGATAGTATGTCTCAAATCACATACTTCTCTTAGTATACTAGAAGTTAGTATGCATCAGGATAGTGTACGTACTAACTAGTAACTAATCCTCCACAGATAGTATGTCTCAAACATACTTCTCTTAGTATACTAGAAGTTAGTATGCATCAGGATAGTGTACGTACTAACTAGTAACTAATCCTCCACAGATAGTATGTCTCAAATCACATACTTCTCTTAGTATACTAGAAGTTAGTATGCATCAGGATAGTGTACGTACTAACTAGTAACTAATCCTCCACAGATAGTATGTCTCAATCACATACTTCTCTTAGTATACTAGAAGTTAGTATCATCAGGATAGTGTACGTACTAACTAGTAACTAATCCTCCACAGATAGTATGTCTCAATCACATACTTCTCTTAGTATACTAGAAGTTAGTATCATCAGGATAGTGTACGTACTAACTAGTAACTAATCCTCCACAGATAGTATGTCTCAAATCACATACTTCTCTTAGTATACTAGAAGTTAGTATGCATCAGGATAGTGTACGTACTAACTAGTAACTAATCCCCCACAGATAGTATGTCTCAAATCACATACTTCTCTTAGTATACTAGAAGTTAGTATGCATCAGGATAGTGTATGTACTAACTAGTAACTAATCCTCCACAGATAGTATGTCTCAAACATACTTCTCTTAGTATACTAGAAGTTAGTATCATCAGGATAGTGTACGTACTAACTAGTAACTAATCCTCCACAGATAGTATGTCTCAACACATACTTCTCTTAGTATACTAGAAGTTAGTATGCATCAGGATAGTGTACGTACTAACTAGTAACTAATCCTCCACAGATAGTATGTCTCAAATCACATACTTCTCTTAGTATACTAGAAGTTAGTATGCATCAGGATAGTGTACGTACTAACTAGTAACTAATCCTCCACAGATAGTATGTCTCAAATCACATACTTCTCTTAGTATACTAGAAGTTAGTATGCATCAGGATAGTGTACGTACTAACTAGTAACTAATCCTCCACAGATAGTATGTCTCAAATCACATACTTCTCTTAGTATACTAGAAGTTAGTATGCATCAGGATAGTGTACGTACTAACTAGTAACTAATCCTCCACAGATAGTATGTCTCAAATCACATACTTCTCTTAGTATACTAGAAGTTAGTATGCATCAGGATAGTGTACGTACTAACTAGTAACTAATCCTCCACAGATAGTATGTCTCAAATCACATACTTCTCTTAGTATACTAGAAGTTAGTATCATCAGGATAGTGTACATACTAACTAGTAACTAATCCTCCACAGATAGTATGTCTCAAATCACATACTTCTCTTAGTATACTAGAAGTTAGTATCATCAGGATAGTGTACGTACTAACTAGTAACTAATCCTCCACAGATAGTATGTCTCAAATCACATACTTCTCTTAGTATACTAGAAGTTAGTATGCATCAGGATAGTGTACGTACTAACTAGTAACTAATCCTCCACAGATAGTATGTCTCAAATCACATACTTCTCTTAGTATACTAGAAGTTAGTATGCATCAGGATAGTGTACGTACTAACTAGTAACTAATCCTCCACAGATAGTATGTCTCAAATCACATACTTCTATTAGTATACTAGAAGTTAGTATCATCAGGATAGTGTACGTACTAACTAGTAACTAATCCTCCACAGATAGTATGTCTCAAATCACATACTTCTCTTAGTATACTAGAAGTTAGTATCATCAGGATAGTGTACGTACTAACTAGTAACTAATCCTCCACAGATAGTATGTCTCAAATCACATACTTCTCTTAGTATACTAGAAGTTAGTATGCATCAGGATAGTGTACGTACTAACTAGTAACTAATCCTCCACAGATAGTATGTCTCAAATCACATACTTCTCTTAGTATACTAGAAGTTAGTATGCATCAGGATAGTGTACGTACTAACTAGTAACTAACCCTCCACAGATAGTATGTCTCAAATCACATCCTTCTCTTAGTATACTAGAAGTTAGTATCATCAGGATAGTGTACGTACTAACTAGTAACTAATCCTCCACAGATAGTATGTCTCAAATCACATACTTCTCTTAGTATACTAGAAGTTAGTATCATCAGGATAGTGTACGTACTAACTAGTAACTAATCCTCCACAGATAGTATGTCTCAAACATACTTCTCTTAGTATACTAGAAGTTAGTATGCATCAGGATAGTGTACGTACTAACTAGTAACTAATCCTCCACAGATAGTATGTCTCAAATCACATACTTCTCTTAGTATACTAGAAGTTAGTATGCATCAGGATAGTGTATGTACTAACTAGTAACTAACCCTCCACAGACAGTATGTCTCAAACATACTTCTCTTAGTATACTAGAAGTTAGTATGCATCAGGATAGTGTACGTACTAACTAGTAACTAATCCTCCACAGATAGTATGTCTCAAACATACTTCTCTTAGTATACTAGAAGTTAGTATCATCAGGATAGTGTACGTACTAACTAGTAACTAATCCTCCACAGATAGTATGTCTCAATCACATACTTCTCTTAGTATACTAGAAGTTAGTATCATCAGGATAGTGTACGTACTAACTAGTAACTAATCCTCCACAGATAGTATGTCTCAAACATACTTCTCTTAGTATACTAGAAGTTAGTATCATCAGGATAGTGTACGTACTAACTAGTAACTAATCCTCCACAGATAGTATGTCTCAAATCACATACTTCTCTTAGTATACTAGAAGTTAGTATCATCAGGATAGTGTACGTACTAACTAGTAACTAATCCTCCACAGATAGTATGTCTCAAATCACATACTTCTCTTAGTATACTAGAAGTTAGTATCATCAGGATAGTGTATGTACTAACTAGTAACTAATCCTCCACAGATAGTATGTCTCAAACATACTTCTCTTAGTATACTAGAAGTTAGTATCATCAGGATAGTGTACGTACTAACTAGTAACTAATCCTCCACAGATAGTATGTCTCAAATCACATACTTCTCTTAGTATACTAGAAGTTAGTATGCATCAGGATAGTGTACGTACTAACTAGTAACTAATCCTCCACAGATAGTATGTCTCAAATCACATACTTCTCTTAGTATACTAGAAGTTAGTATGCATCAGGATAGTGTACGTACTAACTAGTAACTAATCCTCCACAGATAGTATGTCTCAAACATACTTCTCTTAGTATACTAGAAGTTAGTATCATCAGGATAGTGTACGTACTAACTAGTAACTAATTAGGAAGGATAAACACGTCTTCGCTGCTGATACCAGCTTAAATATCTCACGAATATTTCGATTCTCATATTTTTTCTTTATTTCTTTTTCCAAACTTGGAAAAACGTGCTGCCAGCAGGTGGTGCTAGTGTTCCTACAGCTGGTTGAAACCATCCTTAAATAGTAGTAGAAGAAGAAGCTGTCGCGTCATTTCCTGTTAGTGTGTAGCAGCAGAGATTGATTTGAGACAAACTATCTGTGGAGGATTAGTTACTAGTTAGTACGTACAATATCCTGATGCATACTAACTTCTAGTATACTAAGAGAAGTATGTGATTTGAGACATACTATCTGTGGAGGATTAGTTACTAGTTAGTATGTACACTATCCTGATGATACTAACTTCTAGTATACTAAGAGAAGTATGTTTGAGACATACTATCTTTGGAGGATTAGTTACTAGTTAGTACGTACACTATCCTGATGATACTAACTTCTAGTATACTAAGAGAAGTATGTGATTTGAGACATACTATCTGTGGAGGATGAGTTACTAGTTAGATACGTACACTATCCTGATGCATACTAACTTCTAGTATACTAAGAGAAGTATGTGATTTGAGACATACTATCTGTGGAGGATTAGTTACTAGTTAGTACGTACACTATCCTGATGATACTAACTTCTAGTATACTAAGAGAAGTATGTGATTTGAGACATACTATCTGTGGAGGATTAGTTACTAGTTAGTATGTACACTATCCTGATGATACTAACTTCTAGTATACTAAGAGAAGTATGTGTTTGAGACATACTATCTTTGGAGGATTAGTTACTAGTTAGTACGTACACTATCCTGATGATACTAACTTCTAGTATACTAAGAGAAGTATGTGATTTGAGACATACTATCTGTGGAGGATTAGTTACTAGTTAGTACGTACACTATCCTGATGCATACTAACTTCTAGTATACTAAGAGAAGTATGGATTTGAGACATACTATCTGTGGAGGATTAGTTACTAGTTGCTGAAAATACACCTGTACGTATATATATATATATATATATATAACGTAACTTCCGTTTATAACGTCACTAAGATGGAGTCGTTTAGTGTAGAAAGTGTCCATCGATCTATACTCAGTTTTGTGTGTTTTAGTAACAATCTAGTGTGTATGGAGCACTAACTACATTTACATACTAAGAATTGAGACGCACTTTTGCACTAAAAATACTAACTTTGAGTACACAAGTATGTGATTTAACACACAGCACTAGACTTCTACTGACAGTAACACACATGTACTATTTTCACACAAACCTTATGGAACATTAATCATTAAAATGATCTGAACGTCAGTGAGTTAAGGTAAGGTAACGTTAAGTTAATCTTACCTTCTCAAGTTGTTCCTCAACAGCAGTGAAGTCTTCTGTCCTCTCGCGGCATCTTCTGACGACACCCTCAGCAGGTCCGGCCCACAAGACTCACTTCCTTGAAGAACATTGTTGTGTCGGGGTCACGACCCCTGGACTGACGAGTTGCTCAACAAAAGAAGGGCAGGTGTTACTCATCAGACGATCAGGTGTGGTCATGTGACCATACTATGAGGAGGCGAGAACAACTAGTTAGTGTTACCGGGTTAAGACGACCGGATGTAGAACTCTAGTAGTGAATCCAAAGGGGGTCGTTGACCTTTGCTCTTATTTTGAAGGATGTTGTTTGAGCAGGAGAGCGCCTCCTACTGACGTACATCAGAACTACATGTAGATATTACACACAAAAAAATCACTTTCTTTATCACACATTTGAAATAAAGTTACTTTTTATTGAGTCATTTGTCATTATAATCATTATTATTAAGTATTTCCATCGTCTTCAGTCCTGGTATCTGCTGGTTTAACTAACTTCTTACAAGATCAGACTCGGATCAAACTAATGTTCCTTTGATTGTTTATGACCAGAGTTTAATAAAAAAACAAAGAAAGAAATAGAAGCGACAATAACAATCATTTAAAACACGTTTAGGAAAATAAACCAACAGAATCCACACGACAATATAAATAGATTTAATGGAGGTTTTTTTCTGGGACATATTTGAATAAAGACGTGATACATTGAGTCAATACGAGATGTTCTCCAGGTTCTATGAGTCAATACGAGATGTTCTCCAGGTTCTATGATTCAATACAAGATGTTCTCCAGGTTCTATGAGTAAATACAAGATGTTCTCCAGGTTCTATGATTCAATACAAGATGTTCTCCAGGTTCTATGAGTCAATACGAGATGTTCTCCAGGTTCTATGAGTCAATACGAGATGTTCTCCAGGTTCCATGATTCAATTTAAGATGTTCTCCAGGTTCTATGAGTCAATACAAGATGTTCTCCAGGTTCTATGATTCAATACAAGATGTTCTCCAGGTTCTATGAGTCAATACAAGATGTTCTCCAGGTTCTATGATTCAATACAAGATGTTCTCCAGGTTCTATGATTCAATACGAGATGTTCTCCAGGTTCTATGATTCAATACAAGATGTTCTCCAGGTTCTATGATTCAATACAAGATGTTCTCCAGGTTCTATGATTCAATGAGTCAATACAAGATGTTCTCCAGGTTCTATGATTCTTTGAGTCAATACAAGATGTTCTCCAGGTTCTATGATTCATTGAGTCAATACAAGATGTTATCCAGGTTCTATGATTCAATACAAGATGTTCTCCAGGTTCTATGATTCAATACAAGATGTTCTCCAGGTTCTATGATTCATTGAGTCAATACAAGATGTTCTCCAGGTTCTATGATTCAATACAAGATGTTCTCCAGGTTCTATGATTCATTGAGTCAATACAAGATGTTCTCCAGGTTCTATGATACATTGAGTCAATACAAGATGTTCTCCAGGTTCTATGATTCAATACAAGATGTTCTCCAGGTTCTATGATTCATTGAGTCAATACAAGATGTTCTCCAGGTTCTATGATTCAATGAGTCAATACAAGATGTTCTCCAGGTTCTATGATTCATTGAGTCAATACAAGATGTTCTCCAGGTTCTATGATACATTGAGTCAATAGAAGATGTTCTCCAGGTTCTATGATTCATTGAGTCAATACAAGATGTTCTCCAGGTTCTATGATTCAATACAAGATGTTCTCCAGGTTCTATGATTCTTTGAGTCAATACAAGATGTTCTCCAGGTTCTATGATTCAATGAGTCAATACAAGATGTTCTCTAGGTTCTATGATTCAATGAGTCAATACAAGATGTTCTCCAGGTTCTATGATTCAATGAGTCAATACAAGATGTTCTCCAGGTTCTATGATTCAATACAAGATGTTCTCCAGGTTCTATGATACATTGAGTCAATACAAGATGTTCTCCAGGTTCTATGATTCAATGAGTCAATACAAGATGTTCTCCAGGTTCTATGATTCATTGAGTCAATACAAGATGTTCTCCAGGTTCTATGATACATTGAGTCAATACAAGATGTTCTCCAGGTTCTATGATTCAATACAAGATGTTCTCCAGGTTCTATGATTCATTGAGTCAATACAAGATGTTCTCCAGGTTCTATGATTCATTGAGTCAATACAAGATGTTCTCCAGGTTCTATGATTCATTGAGTCAATACAAGATGTTCTCCAGGTTCTATGATTCATTGAGTCAATACAAGATGTTCTCCAGGTTCTATGATTCATTGAGTCAATACAAGATGTTCTCCAGGTTCTATGATTCATTGAGTCAATACAAGATGTTCTCTAGGTTCTATGATTCAATACAAGATGTTCTCCAGGTTCTATGATACATTGAGTCAATACAAGATGTTCTCCAGGTTCTATAATTCATTGAGTCAATACAAGATGTTCTCTAGGTTCTATGATACATTGAGTCAATACAAGATGTTCTCTAGGTTCTATGATTCATTGAGTCAATACAAGATGTTCTCCAGGTTCTATGATTCATTGAGTCAATACAAGATGTTCTCCAGGTTCTATGATTCATTGAGTCAATACAAGATGTTCTCCAGGTTCTATGATTCATTGAGTCAATACAAGATGTTCTCCAGGTTATATGATTCTTTGAGTCAATACAAGATGTTCTCCAGGTTCTATGATTCAATGAGTCAATACAAGATGTTCTCCAGGTTCTATGATACATTGAGTCAAAACAAGATGTTCTCCAGGTTCTATGATACATTGAGTCAATACAAGATGTTCTCCAGGTTCTATGATACATTGAGTCAATACAAGATGTTCTCCAGGTTCTATGATTCATTGAGTCAATACAAGATGTTCTCTAGGTTATATGATTCATTGAGTCAATACAAGATGTTCTCCAGGTTCTATGATTCATTGAGTCAATACAAGATGTTCTCCAGGTTCTATGATTCATTGAGTCAATACAAGATGTTCTCTAGGTTCTATGATAACGTGATACAAGATGAAACCTCGTGTAGATTCATTTGTAGCAGGGGAAGCAGCTACAGAACATCTTCTTGAACGGGTTGTTCTTGTCGTGGCGTTTGGCTCGGCTCAGTTTGACCAGAGCCTCCTGGATGCCCTCGTCAGTCTTCTGAACGTTGGTCTGGATGGCGTTCAACATGGGGCCCTGCTCCTCCACCAGGAGAGCGATGTCCAGGAAGATCTCGTGGACCCCCTTGATCCGAGTCTCCAGGTCCAGCAGCTCCTGGTGGCGCTTCTCGATCTGCGTGAGGGCCGAGCGGGCGGTTTTGGACTCGGCCACGAAGTTGTCGCTGAAGACGTTCCACTGGCCGCTCTCGATCATCTCCTCCACCTCCTGCCCGCTCACGTCGCGGCCCACGATCTCCATCTGCCTCTGGATCTGACCCTTGCAGTTCTGCCGGTGGGTCATCTCGGCGTCGTTGTAGTCGAACATGGCGTCGCGGAAGCCGTTACTCACGCAGGCGTACTGGGTCCTGGCGATCCTGGTCACCGCCGAGTTGGAGCCGTGGACCTCCTCCAGCTTGTGGGCGGCGTCGTCCATGTGCTTCAGGTGCGCCAGCACACCTTCGGCCCGACCCTTGATGTCCGCCCCGATGGCGTTGGAGTCCCGCTTGATCATGCTCATGGTGAACGTGCCCGTGTGGATCCGGGAGTTCTGCTCCCTCAGGCTCTTGACGTCCAGGCGGATCCTCTGGATGTCCTTGTGGATGTCCTGGGACTGGCCGAAGACCTGGTCCAGAGCCGGGCTGTTGTCGAACACCACCGCCTCGTGAGGGAGCTCGTCCTCCTGGTCCACGTTGCTGAGCGAGTCGGACGTGCTGGACTCGGCGTAGTCCATCTGCTCCACGTGTCCGCTGGAGACCTCCTGCATGTGGCTCAGTCGGTCCCTCATGGTGGTGCTGGTGGAGAGAAGAGAGATCTTAGCCCTGACGCTCCTCTGTCCACATACTTTCCTCCTCAGTGTGTCACAGGCGTTTGTTCTGGTCCGACAGGTTGGACCGAGGAGGTGCTGCTCCTCACCCAACGAGTTTCTACAACTTACGACTTAACGACTTGGATCTAAATAGAACCAGATCTAGATCTCAGGGAACCTTCAGGTCGACGTGAGTCTCTCGGTTTCAGACCCTGATTGAGTCTCGTCACGTACAGACTTGAGAAGATAAGTCTGTTGACGATCATCTTGAGTGTTTCACGTTCTTATGTTCCCACATTCTTATGTTCCCACACCAGGACACACCTGAGGATCAATAAACTTCTACCTAAACTAACCTTATTCATCTACGTCGAGGTTAAAGAACCGTGTCCTCAAGAAAAAAAACGGTTCTTCAGACTCGCCTATACAGGACCACACCTGAAGCACAAGGTCATAAATCACAGATCAAGTCTCTCACCTGTTGTGACGAAGATACCTGTCGATCGGAGCTGGTATCACATCCTCCTGTGGTCACCTGAGGACGAACACTGACCCTGGATCAGAACATTCGCCGGGACCGAAGTCTTGAACCAGGAGCTCGTGATGATGCGAGTCAGGAATGAAGTCTGGTCGGGTTGACGCTGTGACGTCACACCTCGCGTCAGGTCTGGACGTTGACGTCATTACCGTATGTTCACGAGAGACTCGCAGCAGAATTTTTTTTATTATCGTTTCAGAAGAAACTTTGACGCGTTCTTCAGTGAGCCGGCAGTGACGTCACACGCGTGGACGCCCCTGAACCCCCCGAACTGAGTGAAACCCAAACAAGATAGTATTGATCACTTCTTTCCTACTTTCTATGGAGATTTAAGAAACACTGTATTCCAGGTACTACGGTTGTCTATCGTGTCCACCATCGAGGAGTGAGATTTGTTAACTTATAATAAGAAAATAATGTTTTTTTAATTCTTAACAGTCCAATAAATATCACTAGTTGTTCAAATACTGAAGGAGCATTTATTTTAAACAAACGGTACCTTTAATACATTTAAATCAAACTTGTATTCCTTCTTATTAACTTGTTTTATTTATAAAAGTATCACGATTAAAACTTAGCGCTATATAAATTGAGTTTAAATAGACTAAATTATTTTTTTCTAGATCATTTTATGGTCATGAGTCGCTTTAACTGCTTTTATTTTTAAAGTTAAGTCTTTATTTAACCTCATGTTAAATGTATTAAGATGCGCGTTTTTTCCGCAAGAATCGTTAGCAAACTGTTTATTTATTTCAATGTTCATGGTAACAAAGTATTGTAGTTACACGATCTCTGACAGTTGAGTATTTGTTTGTAGTATTTAAGGTTAAAAAAAGTTAAATATTTGAAGTAGTTCTGTCTTCGTGGACGAGCGTGCGCGTAACCGCTGCCAGGGCTTCCTCTTGAGAATGGTGCGTTCAGGGCGATCGGGTCGCAAACATACCGCCATGATCAAATCAACTTAGTTCGCTCGCGACTGTGTTCGTATTGTTGTGTTAATAGTTTATCAAGATCAACAGAGTGTTCTGCTCCATTCTGTGTTTATCTTTCGATCGATGACGCCCAGTGTCGGGACCCTTCCTCCAAACCCTTGAGAATCCCGAGCCTCCCTGAAGGCCCGCCCATCACACGCTGAGCCTCACTTTCTTCTTCTGCTCCTCAAACTGAGGAACTTCTTCTCGAAACTCGACGCTTCTCTCGCCACCATGAAGTTGTCCGTGATACGCAGGGCTTGTGGAAACCTTCGGAACCACGCGCTGAGTCACGGGAAGCGGGCCAGCGTGTGGCGCAGATGCCCGGCGGTGGATCCGCGCGTCGAGGGCCGAGCAGCGAGCGGCGCCGCCGGCAGCGTCAGCAGGAAGTTCTCCGGAGAAGATCAGGTCCTCAGCCTGCTGCGGTAAACCTCACCGGAACATCTGACGAGACGCACTTATGCTCGACCTGCTTCTGGCGAACTTCTTGGTTCTTGTTGTTCCACGAACTCTTCATTTAAAAACACGTTTAACTAAGTTAACATGTTTTAAAACGAGCCTCACGTGACAACATCACCAGATGATGCAACTCTGAGAAGATCTTGCTGTGATGGTGAAGAAGATCTTGATGTGATGTTGGAGAAGATCTTGCTGTGATGTTGAAGATCTTGATGTGATGTTGGAGAAGATCTTGATGTGATGTTGAAGAAGATCTTGCTGTGATGTTGAAGAAGATCTTGCTGTGATGTTGGAGAAGATCTCGCTGTGATGTTGAAGAAGATCTTGCCGTGATGTTGAAGATGAAGATCTAGAAGATCTGTGATGTTGAAGAAGATCTCGCTGTGATGTTGAAAAGATCTTTGATGTTGAGAAGATCCTGCTGTGATGTTGGAGAAGATCTCGCTGTGATGTTGAAGAAGATCTTGCCGTGATGTTGGAGAAGATCTCGCTGTGATGTTGAAGAAGATCTCGCCGTGATGTTGGAGAAGATCTCGCCGTGATGTTGGAGAAGATCTCGCTGTGATGTTGAAGAAGATCTCGCTGTGATGTTGAAGAAGATCTCGCTGTGATGTTGGAGAAGATCTCGCTGTGTTTTGTGGGGGTGATGTTGGAGAAGATCTGTGATGGTGAAGAAGATCTCGCTGTGATGTTGGAGAAGATCTCGCTGTGATGTTGAAGAAGATCTCGCTGTGATGTTGAAGAAGATCTCGCTGTGATGTTGAAGAAGATCTTGCTGTGATGGTGAAGAAGATCTCGCTGTGATGTTAAAGAAGATCTCGCTGTGATATTGAAGAAGATCTCGCTGTGATATTGGAGAAGATCTCGCTGTGATGTTGGAGAAGATCTCGCTGTGATGTTGGAGAAGATCTCGCTGTGATGTTGAAGAAGATCTCGCTTTGATGTTGGAGAAGATCTTGCTCTGATCGTGAAGAAGATCTTGCTGTGATGTTGAAGAAGATCTGAAAGATGCTAAAGAAGATCTCGCTGTGATGTTGAAGAAGATCTCGCTGTGATGTTGAAGAAGATCTCGCTGTGATGTTGGAGAAGATCTCGCTGTGATGTTGAAGAAGATCTCGCTGTGATGTTGAAGAAGATCTCGCTGTGATGTTGAAGAAGATCTCGCTGTGATGTTGGAGAAGATCTCGCTGTGATGTTGAAGAAGATCGTGAAGAAGATCTGTGATGTTGAAGAAGATCTCGCTGTGATGTTGAAGAAGATCTTGATGTGATGTTGAAGAAGATCTTGATGTGATGTTGAAGAAGATCTTGATGTGATGTTGATGTTGGAGAAGATCTCGCTGTGATATTGGAGAAGATCTCGCTGTGATGTTGGAGAAGATCTCGCTGTGATGTTGGAGAAGATCTCGCTGTGATGGTGAAGAAGATCTCGCTGTGATGGTGAAGAAGATCTCGCTGTGATGTTGGAGAAGATCTCGCTGTGATGGTGGAGAAGATCTCGCTGTGATGGTGAAGAAGATCTTGCTGTGATCGTGAAGAAGATCTCGCTGTGATATTGGAGAAGATCTCGCTGTGATGTTAAAGAAGATTCGCTGTGATGTTGGAGAAGATCTCGCTGTGATGTTAAAGAAGATCTCGCTGTGATGTTACAGAAGATGCTTGATGTTAACAGAAGATCTCCGCTTGATGTTGAAGAAGATCTGCGATCTGTGATGATTTCCCTGAAGAAGATCTCGCTGTGATGTTAAAGAAGATCTCGCTGTGATGTTAAAGAAGATTTTGCTGTGATGTTGGAGAAAATCTCGCTGTGATGTTGGAGAAGATCTCGCCGTAATGTTGAAGAAGATCTCGCCGTGATGTTGAAGAAGATCTTGATGTGATGTTGAAGAAGATCTTGAAGAAGATCTCGCCGTGATGTTGGAGAAGATCTTGATGTGATGTTGAAGAAGATCTTGAAATAGATCTTGCCGTGATGTTTGAGAAGATCTCGCCGTGATGTTGGAGAATATCTTGCCGTGATGTTGAAGAAGATCTCGCCGTGATGTTGAAGAAGATCTTGATGTGATGTTGAAGAAGATCTTGAAGAAGATCTCGCCGTGATGTTGGAGAAGATCTTGATGTGATGTTGAAGAAGATCTTGAAGAAGATCTTGCCGTGATGTTTGAGAAGATCTCGCCGTGATGTTGGAGAATATCTTGCCGTGATGTTGGAGAAGATCTCGCCGTGATGTTGAAGAAGATCTCGCTGTGATGTTAAAGAAGATCTCGATCTGATGTTGAAGAAGATCTTGCAGAAGATCTCGCCGTGATGTTGGAGAAGAACACAATGTCTAAAGTGTTTTCCTCTCACAGTACAATCAAACCTTTCTTGTGTACTGGAGTAATACCTGCTGCTGTACACACATATTTACAGTAAAAACACGACATGAATGGCATCAGTGTGAGGACAAGGATGCAGTTTGTGTTTGTACACTTTAAAGTATTTATTGAAAGGTTATATTTACGTGAAACACACTCAGTATAATCTCTAGTGGTTTCGTTGACTCCTTTAAAAACGCCTCGACTCCCGCAGTGACGCCGTTGACACGCCGAAGAAGTTGCTGAGCGCCCTGCAGGAATCGAACCCTCAACTTCAGCCAGTGCTGGCCATCGTTCAGGTACTGAAGCATCTTCTTCCCATCAAAAGAACGGAAGGTTTTAAATAAAAGAACATTCTTTCACGTGTTCCTCTTGCGTTCAAGGGCGACGAGGGCGACGGCGTGCTGGAGATCACCAAGAAAATGGCCGAAAAAGTGAGTCTGTTGAGATGACCGTCTGCGTTTTTGTGTTTTTATTCTGTACTCACAACACATCCTATGGTTGTGTTGACGATACAAAGGGTCTGATGAGTGTGTACTTGTGTCCTACACAGGTCGGTGTTAACCTCACACAGATCTGTTTATCGAAGGACTTCAACGAAGACGAGGTCAGTCACTGACGAAGTCAATTCTCTGCATGATCTGTTTGTCATGTGATCAGTCATGTGCTCGAGTCATGTGATCAGTCATGTGATCTTACTCAAAGTTAATTTCCCAGATTCAATCACTGGACTCACTGTTGACACGTATGTTGTCCTCGACCTATCCTATTAACAACGATACATGGATAATATATTGAGATACTGAACGTACCCGACCCGGAACGATATATTATATATTCGAGCATACTCGAAGCGGTCCGCGGAACCAACGATATATTGAGATACTGAAGTCAACAACGATATATTGAGATACTGAAAAGTAACAACGATATTTGTATTTATATTGGAGATACTGAAGTTACAGACCCCTAAATGGTGGGATTTATATTGGAGATACTGAAGTAACAACCGATATATTGAGATACTGGAAGTTACAACGATATATTGATAATATATTGAGATACTGAAAGTAACACATGGCGGTACTATATTGAGATACTGAAGTTACATATCGTATATAAATTGGAGATACTGAAGTAACAACGATATATTGAGATACTGAAGTTACAACGATATATTGTAATATATTGAGATACTGAAGTAACAACGATATATTGAGATACTGAAGTAACAACGATATATTGAGATACTGCAGTAACAACAATATATTGTAATATATTGAGATACTGAAGTAACAACGATATATTGTAATATATTGAGATACTGAAGTAACAACGATATATTGAGATACTGAAGTAACAACGATATATTGAGATACTGAAGTAACAACGATATATTGTAATATATTGAGATACTGAAGTAAGTAACAACGATATATTGTAATATATTGAGATACTGAAGTAACAACGATATATTGTAATATATTGAGATACTGAAGTAACAACGATATATTGTAATATATTGAGATACTGAAGTAACAATGTATATAATTGAGATACTGAAGTAACAACGATATATTGAGATACTGAAGTAACAACGATATATTGAGATACTGAAGTAACAGATATATCGTAATATATTGAGATACTGAAGTAACAACGATATATTGTAATATATTGAGATACTGAAGTAACAACGATATATTGTAATATATTGAGATACTGAAGTAACAACGATATATTGAGATACTGAAGTAACAACGATATATTGAGATACTGAAGTAACAACGATATATTGAGATACTGAAGTAACAACGATATATTGTAATATATTGAGATACTGAAGTAACAACGATATATTGTAATATATTGAGATACTGAAGTAACAACGATATATTGTAATATATTGAGATACTGAAGTAACAACAATATATTGTAATATATTGAGATACTGAAGTAACAACGATATATTGTAATATATTGAGATACTGAAGTAACAACGATATATTGAGATACTGAAGTAACAACGATATATTGTAATATATTGAGATACTGAAAGAAACTATAATATATTGAGATACTGGAATAATATTGTAATATATTGAGATACTGAAGTAACAACGATATATTGTAATATATTGAGATACTGAAGTAACAACGATATATTGAGATACTGATTAGTAACAACGAATATATTGAGATACTGAAGTAACAACGATATATTGTAATATATTGAGATACTGAAGATACTGTATACAACGATATATTGTAATATATTGAGATACTGAAGTAACAACATATATCGTAATATATTGAGATACTGAAGTAACAACGATTATATATTGAGATACTGAAGTAATATAATAATATATTGAGATACTAAAGTAACAACGATATATTGAGATACTGATAGTCAACAATATATTGAGATACTATTGTAATATATTGAGATACTGAAGTAACAATCGTATATATTGAGATACTGAAGTAACAACGATATATATTGAGATACTGAAGATAACAACGATATATTGTAAGATACTGAGATACTGAAGTAACAACGAATATATTGTAAATATATTGAGATACTGAAGTAACAACGATATATTGTAATATATTGAGATACTGAAGTAACAACGATATATTGTAATATATTGAGATACTGAAGTAACAATATATATATTGAGATATATACCATATACGTTGAGATACTGATAGTAACAACGTTATATTATATATTGAGATACTGAAGTAACAACGATATATTGTAATATATTGAGATACTGAAATAATAACAACGATATATTGAGATACTGATAGTAGCAACGATATATTGTAATATATTGAGATACTGAAGTAACAACGATATATTGTAATATATTGAGATACTGAAGTAACAACGATATATTGTAATATATTGAGATACTGAAGTAACAACGATATATTGTAAATACTGCAAGTAACACCGATATATTGTAATATATTGAGATACTGAAGTAACAACGATATATTGTAATATATTGAGATACTGAAGTAACAACGATATATTGTAATATATTGAGATACTGAAGTAACAACGATATATTGTAATATATTGAGATACTGAAGTAACAATATCGATATATTGTAATATATTAGATATTGTAACAACGATATACTGAAATGAAAGTAACAAACGATATATTGTGCCAAATATATTGAGATACTGAAGTAACAACGATATATTGTAATATATTGAGATACTGAAGTAACAACGATATATTGTAATATATTGAGATACTGAAGTAACAACGATATATTGTAATATATTGAGATACTGAAGTAACAACGATATATTGAGATACTATATTGTAATATATTGTATATATTGAGATACTGAAGTAACAACGATATATTGTAATATATTGAGATACTGAAGTAACAACGATATATTGTAATATATTGAGATACTGCAGTAACAACAATATATATTGTAATATATTGAGATACTGAAGTAACAACGATATATTGTAATATATTGAGATACTGAAGTAACAACGATATATTGTAATATATTGAGATACTGAAGTAACAACGATATATTGTAATATATTGAGATACTGAAGTAACAACGATATATTGTAATATATTGAGATACTGCAGTAACACTGATGTATTGTAATATATTGAGATACTGAAGTAACAACGATATATTGTAATATATTGAGATACTGAAGTAACACACTGATATATTGTAATATATTGAGATACTGCAAGTAACACATGAATATATTGTAATATATTGAGATACTGAAGTAACAACGATATATTGTAATATATTGAGATACTGAAGTAACAACGATATATTGTAATATATTGAGATACTGAAGTAACAATGATATATTGTAATATATTGAGATACTGCAGTAACACTGATGTATTGTAATATATTGAGATACTGCAGTAACACTGATGTATTGTAATATATTGAGATACTGAAGTAACAACGATATATTGTAATATATTGAGATACTGAAGTAACAACGATATATTGTAATAATATATATGAGATACTGAAGTAACAACTGATATATTGTAATATATTGAGATACTGAAGTAACCAATAACACGATCTATTGTAATATATTGAGATACTGAAGTAACAACGATATATTGTAATATATTGAGATACTGCAGTAACACCGATGTATTGTAATATATTGAGATACTGAAGTAACAACGATATATTGTAATATATTGAGATACTGAAGTAACAATGATATATTGTAATATATTGAGATACTGCAGTAACAACGATATATTGAGATACTGAAGTAACGACAATATATTATAATATATTGAGATACTGCAAGTAACAACGATATATTGAGATACTGAAGTAACAACGATATATTGTAATATATTGAGATACTGAAGTAACAACGATATATTGTAATATATTGAGATACTGAAGTAACAACGATATATTGTAATATATTGAGATACTGCAGTAGCACTGATGTATTGTAATATATTGAGATACTGAAGTTTTTTTTAAGCAACGATATATTGTTTTTTTTTTTTTTTTTTTTTTTTTTTTTTAATATATTGAGATACTGAAGGGTCTCGGAGCTGGAGAAATGTGGTGAGTGGACCTTCTGGACGCCCTGGACGACCCTCTTCTGACGTGACGTCCTCACAGATGCTCTGTCCGAGGGGAAGACGGTGATGCTCCTCGGCTCCGAGGGACCGCTGGGGACCATCCTCCAGGCTCAGCTGGGACGAAGGACGAGCGCCGTTCTCAAGTGTCCATGGAATTCAAAGACGCTGCAGAGACAGGTAGATGTTTGAACAGACCTTCATACCTGCTGGTGTCGTCGTGAACCTCCGCCACAGATGTTTCTTGAAGGAGTCAGTAGATCATCAAACACAGATGTTTCTTGAAGGAGTCAGTAGGTCATCAAACACAGATGTTTCTTGAAGGAGTCAGTAGATCATCAAACACAGATGTTTCTTGAAGGAGTCAGTAGATCATCAAACACAGATGTTTCTTGAAGGAGTCAGTAGATCATCAAACACAGATGTTTCTTGAAGGAGTCAGTAGATCATCAAACACAGATGTTTCTTGAAGGAGTCAGTAGATCATCAAACACAGATGTTTCTTGAAGGAGTCAGTAGATCATCAAACACAGATGTTTCTTGAAGGAGTCAGTAGATCATCAAACACAGAGATGTTTCTTGAAGGAGTCAGTAGATCATCAAACACAGATGTTTCTTGAAGGAGTCAGTAGATCATCAAACACAGATGTTTCTTGAAGGAGTCAGTAGATCATCAAACACAGATGTTTCTTGAAGGAGTCAGTAGATCATCAAACACAGATGTTTCTTGAAGGAGTCAGTAGATCATCAAACACAGATGTTTCTTGAAGGAGTCAGTAGATCATCAAACACAGATGTTTCTTGAAGGAGTCAGTAGATCATCAAACACAGATGTTTCTTGAAGGAGTCAGTAGATCATCAAACACAGATGTTTCTTGAAGGAGTCAGTAGATCATCAAACACAGATGTTTCTTAAAGGAGTCAGTAGATCATCAAACACAGATGTTTCTTGAAGGAGTCAGTAGATCATCAAACACAGATGTTTCTTGAAGGAGTCAGTAGATCATCAAACACAGATGTTTCTTGAAGGAGTCAGTAGATCATCAAACACAGATGTTTCTTGAAGGAGTCAGTAGATCATCAAACACAGATGTTTCTTGAAGGAGTCAGTAGATCATCAAACACAGATGTTTCTTGAAGGAGTCAGTAGATCATCAAACACAGATGTTTCTTGAAGGAGTCAGTAGATCATCAAACACAGATGTTTCTTGAAGGAGTCAGTAGATCATCAAACACACATGTTTCTTGAAGGAGTCAGTAGATCATCAAACACAGATGTTTCTTGAAGGAGTCAGTAGATCATCAAACACAGATGTTTCTTGAAGGAGTCAGTAGATCATCAAACACAGATGTTTCTTGAAGGAGTCAGTAGATCATCAAACACAGATGTTTCTTGAAGGAGTCAGTAGATCATCAAACACAGATGTTTCTTGAAGGAGTCAGTAGATCATCAAACACACATGTTTCTTGAAGGAGTCAGTAGATCATCAAACACAGATGTTTCTTGAAGGAGTCAGTAGATCATCAAACACAGATGTTTCTTGAAGGAGTCAGTAGATCATCAAACACAGATGTTTCTTGAAGGAGTCAGTAGATCATCAAACACAGATGTTTCTTGAAGGAGTCAGTAGATCATCAAACACAGATGTTTCTTGAAGGAGTCAGTAGATCATCAAACACAGATGTTTCTTGAAGGAGTCAGTAGATCATCAAACACAGATGTTTCTTGAAGGAGTCAGTAGATCATCAAACACAGATGTTTCTTGAAGGAGTCAGTAGATCATCAAACACAGATGTTTCTTGAAGGAGTCAGTAGATCATCAAACACAGATGTTTCTTGAAGGAGTCAGTAGATCATCAAACACAGATGTTTCTTGAAGGAGTCAGTAGATCATCAAACACAGATGTTTCTTGAAGGAGTCAGTAGATCATCAAACACAGATGTTTCTTGAAGGAGTCAGTAGATCATCAAACACAGATGTTTCTTGAAGGAGTCAGTAGATCATCAAACACAGATGTTTCTTGAAGGAGTCAGTAGATCATCAAACACAGATGTTTCTTGAAGGAGTCAGTAGATCATCAAACACAGATGTTTCTTGAAGGAGTCAGTAGATCATCAAACACAGATGTTTCTTAAAGGAGTCAGTAGATCATCAAACACAGATGTTTCTTGAAGGAGTCAGTAGATCATCAAACACAGATGTTTCTTGAAGGAGTCAGTAGATCATCAAACACAGATGTTTCTTGAAGGAGTCAGTAGATCATCAAACACAGATGTTTCTTGAAGGAGTCAGTAGATCATCAAACACAGATGTTTCTTGAAGGAGTCAGTAGATCATCAAACACAGATGTTTCTTGAAGGAGTCAGTAGATCATCAAACACAGAGATGTTTCTTGAAGGAGTCAGTAGATCATCAAACACAGATGTTTCTTGAAGGAGTCAGTAGATCATCAAACACAGATGTTTCTTGAAGGAGTCAGTAGATCATCAAACACAGATGTTTCTTGAAGGAGTCAGTAGATCATCAAACACAGATGTTTCTTGAAGGAGTCAGTAGATCATCAAACACAGATGTTTCTTGAAGGAGTCAGTAGATCATCAAACACAGATGATTCTTGAAGGAGTCAGTAGATCATCAAACACACATGTTTCTTGAAGGAGTCAGTAGATCATCAAACACACATGTTTCTTGAAGGAGTCAGTAGATCCATCAAGAGTCAGTAGACAGAAGCACAAAGAGAAGATCGTTCCAAAGCTTAGGAGCAACAGCCCGAAAAGATTTCTCTCCTGAATGTCTGTCATTGCGTGGACTAACTCGTGACCTTGACCCTCACAGATGATGGAGGCTGACGCCGTGGTCGTCTGCGGAGCAGAAGACATGGAAGTCC
This sequence comes from Callionymus lyra, assembly GCA_016630915.1. Taxonomy (NCBI): domain Eukaryota; kingdom Metazoa; phylum Chordata; class Actinopteri; order Syngnathiformes; family Callionymidae; genus Callionymus; species Callionymus lyra. The sequence continues at coordinate 22,066 of JACEEU010001114.1, forward strand.
CGCCGTCCTGGATCCAGCCGGGAGTCCCTTTCATCAAGTGTGCGTCTGCACTGGAAACCAGTAAGAAACGTTTATATCATTTTCTTTATTTGTTACTTTATATGTTGTATCTTTTTATAGCATGTTCTGCTTCAAACATCTAATAAAATGGAGATAAAACACTTCTGTCCTCAGATGATGTCACGCCTGAGACGTCCAGCCTGCACTACAACACTGCAGCCTACAGGATCCAGGTCCGTCCTCTTCCTCCCTGAAGCTACACCCGAGTTCTGTGTCTGAGCCTCGTTCTGTCTTCCAGAATGTTGTTCGTAGCAGCAGCAGGTGGAACGAGGAGCAGCAGTACCAGCCCTGGAAGCTCCGCAGCCTCAGACTCCAGCCCCTGACTCCAGTGCCGAGGTAGATGTTCTCTTGACGTCCATCTAGAGATGTGTCTCAGTTTCATCTCCAGCATCATGTTCTCTTGACGTCCATCTAGAGATGTGTCACAGTTTCATCTCCAGCATCATGTTCTCTTGACGTCCATCTAGAGATGTGTCTCAGTTTCATCTCCAGCGTCATGTTCTCTTGACGTCCATCTAGAGATGTGTCTCAGTTTCATCTCCAGCGTCATGTTCTCTTGACGTCCATCTAGAGATGTGTCACAGTTTCATCTCCAGCATCATGTTCTCTTGACGTCCATCTAGAGATGTGTCTCAGTTTCATCTCCAGCGTCATGTTCTCTTGACGTCCATCTAGAGATGTGTCACAGTTTCATCTCCAGCGTCATGTTCTCTTGACGTCCATCTAGAGATGTGTCACAGTTTCATCTCCAGCGTCATGTTCTCTTGACGTCCATCTAGAGATGTGTCACAGTTTCATCTCCAGCATCATGTTCTCTTGACGTCCATCTAGAGATGTGTCACAGTTTCATCTCCAGCATCATGTTCTCTTGACGTCCATCTAGAGATGTGTCACAGTTTCATCTCCAGCGTCATGTTCTCTTGACGTCCATCTAGAGATGTGTCTCAGTTTCATCTCCAGCGTCATGTTCTCTTGACGTCCATCTAGAGATGTGTCTCAGTTTCATCTCCAGCATCATGTTCTCTTGACGTCCATCTAGAGATGTGTCACAGTTTCATCTCCAGCATCATGTTCTCTTGACGTCCATCTAGAGATGTGTCTCAGTTTCATCTCCAGCATCATGTTCTCTTGACGTCCATCTAGAGATGTGTCACAGTTTCATCTCCAGCATCATGTTCTCTTGACGTCCATCTAGAGATGTGTCTCAGTTTCATCTCCAGCGTCATGTTCTCTTGACGTCCATCTAGAGATGTGTCTCAGTTTCATCTCCAGCATCATGTTCTCTTGACGTCCATCTAGAGATGTGTCTCAGTTTCATCTCCAGCATCATGTTCTCTTGACGTCCATCTAGAGATGTGTCACAGTTTCATCTCCAGCATCAGGTTCTCTTGACGTCCATCTAGAGATGTGTCTCAGTTTCATCTCCAGCATCATGTTCTCTTGACGTCCATCTAGAGATGTGTCACAGTTTCATCTCCAGCGTCATGTTCTCTTGACGTCCATCTAGAGATGTGTCTCAGTTTCATCTCCAGCGTCATGTTCTCTTGACGTCCATCTAGAGATGTGTCTCAGTTTCATCTCCAGCGTCATGTTTTCTCACTCGTTTCTGGTGTCTTCTTCAGTGATATCGAGATCTCCAGAGCCCAGACGCCGAAGTCGGTGGACCAGCTGGCAGAAGAGATCGGCTTGAGACCAGAGGAGCTGGAAGCTTACGGCAGGAACAAGGCAAAGGTCCAGCTCTCCCTCTTGGATCGCCTTCAAACACAGCCTGATGGGAACTACGTCCTGGTCGCTGGGTGTGTTTTTACTTCAGAGTCTTCAAGTCTCTCGTGATCCACTGGTAACATTGAGAGCTTCTGTGCTGCAGTATCACTCCGACTCCACTGGGGGAAGGCAAGAGCACGGTGACCATCGGTCTGGTCCAAGCCCTCTCTGCTCACCTGAAGCTCAACTCCTTCGCGTGTCTCAGACAACCTTCCCAAGGGCCAACCTTCGGGGTCAAAGGTCAGTGATGACGAGTGTTTCTATCATGAGTTGAAGCATGAAGTTACTGAGGAAAACACCTCCACCGTTGGGAGGAGTCCAGTCATGGTTGTGTTTGATAAGCTTATCTTCTGCGAGAGGCTTCTCTTCAGAGCTATTCATGGTCAGGCTCCTCCTTCCAGCAGTGATCTGATCCAGACTTACACCCCAGCTCGGGCTCTGAGGTCTGTGGATCAGAATCTACTTATGGTTCTCAGGACCAGAGGAGAGAAATCTTTTCAGGCTGTTGCTCCTAAGCTTTTGAACGATCTTCTCTCTCTTTGTGTTTGATGATCTACTGACTCCTTCAAGAAACATCTGTGTTTGATGATCTACTGACTCCTTCAAGAAACATCTGTGTTTGATGATCTACTGACTCCTTTAAGAAACATCTGTGTTTGATGATCTAATGACTCCTTCAAGAAACATCTGTGTTTGATGATCTACTGACTCCTTCAAGAAACATCTATGTTTGATGATCTACTGACTCCTTCAAGAAACATCTGTGTTTGATGATCTACTGACTCCTTCAAGAAACATCTGTGTTTGATGATCTACTGACTCCTTCAAGAAACATCTGTGTTTGATGATCTACTGACTCCTTCAAGAAACATGTGTGTTTGATGATCTACTGACTCCTTCAAGAAACATCTGTGTTTGATGATCTACTGACTCCTTCAAGAAACATCTGTGTTTGATGATCTACTGACTCCTTCAAGAAACATCTGTGTTTGATGATCTACTGACTCCTTCAAGAAACATCTGTGTTTGATGATCTACTGACTCCTTCAAGAAACATCTGTGTTTGATGATCTACTGACTCCTTCAAGAAACATCTGTGTTTGATGATCTACTGACTCCTTCAAGAAACATCTGTGTTTGATGATCTACTGACTCCTTCAAGAAACATGTGTGTTTGATGATCTACTGACTCCTTCAAGAAACATCTGTGTTTGATGATCTACTGACTCCTTCAAGAAACATCTGTGTTTGATGATCTACTGACTCCTTCAAGAAACATCTGTGTTTGATGATCTACTGACTCCTTCAAGAAACATCTGTGTTTGATGATCTACTGACTCCTTCAAGAAACATCTTAAGACGTTTCTATTTGTTCAGGCTTTTCCTTGATTTTCTGGAACTCCTGTGTTGTTCTCAGTATTATCTTGATCTTTAAAGTACTTTTTTGAGTATTGTTTTGATTGTTTAAGCGCTTTGTGACCCTGGTCTGGAAAAGCTCTATATAAATAAATATTACTTACTTACTTCTGCTACTGTTTGAGACGTTCATCTTCTGTCCATCACCTCCTTGTTGACCGTCATTTCCACCCGTCTGCTGCTAGGGGCGCTGCAGGCGGCGGTTACGCACAAGTGATTCCTATGGAAGAGGTAGTAACACAATCCGGATGACTTTGAATCAAGGTCGTGACGTTCCTCCTTCCGTTTCAGTTCAACCTTCATCTCACGGGAGACATCCACGCCATCACGGCGGCCAACAACCTGGTGGCGGCGGCCATCGACGCCCGGATGCTTCCACGAAGCCACTCAGTCAGACAAGGTGTCAAAATAAAATCACATATTCGGCGTTTTTCAAACTAAAACTTGTATTTATTTAATATCAAAAACACTGTTCAGAAGAAGGAAATAA
>JACEEU010001115.1:0-16746 GCA_016630915.1 Callionymus lyra
CGCCCTCCAACGGCTTCGCTATGGGTTTACCCCGAGGCACCGCCTCGTCTCTGAGAAAGCTTAATGAACTCGCCACCCAGCAGGGGGCAGTACCTTCCTATAAAGGCGGGCAGCACCCGCCGCACTTTCTCCTTTTTCAACTCAGCGAGAAAGCTCCTGACAGTGGAATGTAATGATGGCGAATGAATATTGAAGTGAACCATGTGTGCACGAAGACTCCCTGAAGAGGAGACACACATGTCTGCTTCGTTTTGCCTAGAGGCCCAAATCACACGGGATGATTATGTGGCCTTCCGAGCGCTTCCCACGGCTTTTGACAGTGTTGGGAAGCGTTCGAGGCTTGTCGACCCACGCCGCCTCAGATCATGATTATGATCAACACAGGACTGCCGTGTTGTTTAAAAAAACAACACGGCAGTCCTGTGCGCTGCACTCGACAAGCTCACGTTCCAACGTGTTGGGCCCTGATGAGTCGAGCTGAGTCGTCCATCGGTCATGAACAGATGTCGACGAGGAGGACGACTGGCTCGCTGCATGGAGTCGACCATGGGGTATGCGAGAGCGATCAGGTGAGTATCTCTTGCAGGTCTCATGGCCCTCCTGCAGCACTCGACGGGTTCACTTGAGAGGTATTAGTGTGCATGTGGCTCCGCCTGTGAGTGTGACGTATTCACAGGCGTCATTAGAGACTTTCGCCGCTAATGCTAAGCTAACATGCTCCGCCGTTCATAGACGGCGAGAGTTTCCTCTCAGAACACAGTTCGGAGGAGGTTTTAAACCCCTTCGTCCGGGTCATACCGAGACTGTAATAACGGAGTCTGTCCACACGAATGAAGGGCAGACTCAACCATGTGCTTTGTTTCCAGATAAGCAAATGTCCACGAGACCGGCTTGATCAGCTGTGTTTACTTCCGTGTTGACATGCGCTGACGGGGTTTGACCGCCGATGAGCGTTGTCAAGAAAATCCCGGCGCCATGGATGACGTCACGTTTGGCGGAGAAACGTCATGGATGACGTCACGTTTGGCGTGATGACGATGCGCGACGGGGATACGCGGAGACGGAGATCCCGTTCGTCGGCATCATCATCTGGTGCTGGGGGGAAGCGTCACCAGAGACCAGCCACCCCAGCAGCACCAACAACATCGGCAACAGCGGGCGGCGTGCGACGAGTGAGCGTCGCCAAGATCCGCAGCGCGAGCCGGGGAGCCAGCAGCCGCAGCAGAGTCGACGGCCGAGGGCTCCTCCACCCTATTCATTCAAGGGAATGTGTCGGGAATAAAACAAGAGAACGTATGACGTTTCTGTGGTTCGTTCTGAGAGAGATGTTGGTAGCGTGCATGTGTTTCCGCCTGTGAGTGTGACGTATTCACAGGCGTCATTAGAAACTTTCGCCGCTAATGCTAAGCTAACATGCTCCGCCGGTCATAGACGGCGTGATTTTCCTCTCATAACACAGTCCGAAGGAGGTTTTAAACCCCTTCGTCCGGGTCATACCGAGACTGCAATAACGGAGTCTGTCCACACGAATGAGGGGCAGACTCCAACCACATGTGTTTTGTTTACAGACGAGCAGAGGTCCGCGAGACCGGCTGAATCAGCTGTGTTTACTTCCGCGTCGACCAGCGCTCGTGCCCGACAGAGCGTGACAGCTGATGAGGTGAGTGGAACTTGTCCGGACATGTCTATGTTAACCGGAGGTTGTTCCTTTCCCCACAGCGCTGTCTACAAACACTGGCACCGTGGAGGACGTCACGTTTGGCGGCGGAGAAGCGCCATGGAACTGACGCAACCTGGTGTTTTTACGCGCGAGTTTTTTTCGCCGTTCTGAGACCAGGCGAGGGCGAGGAACTTCCGTCCCGTCTGGTCGATCAACTGGAGAGGTGCGTGGCGGTCGGATCTCACGAGTGACGAACAGGTCGGGACCGCCAGCGGGGCTGGAGAATGTACGGGACCGGGTGAGTGATGCGGTGCCGACGCGCGCGCGACCTAACTCACTTCAGCTCCGGGTTAATTCTCCAGCGCTTTCCTCCACATCGCGGGTTTTGTCAGCTCCGGTGACACTAAGAAGTGCTCAGGGAGTTGGGAAGACTTCGGCGGGGGGGAAGGAAACACGCACGACGCGCATCTGAGGTGTCTCACGCGCACTTGCGCGCTTCTCCCACAGAGCCGGCTTTTATGTATGAGAGTGGGGGTTCTAGTGAATCCAACTCGAGTACATGCTCTGTGGATTCAAGAGATAGAGACGCGGCTTGTGTGATGCCCTTTCGTCTACGGCCCGTCCATGGGGGGCGGGCCGGAGGACTACCCAAGGTTCGCCAGGGCTGCGGTTCTGACAGAACATTATTCGGCTTGGAGTCGCCTGGTTTTACTTCTAGGACCCACTTGGCTGGGGGGAGTAATCAGGCGGGGCTATGCGCTACAGTTTGCCCGTCAACCCCCCGTTTTTCAGGGATTCTCTGGACGCGTATGGTGGAGCAGGAGAAACTATCCTGTCTGAGAAACGAGGTGTCTACTCTGCTGCAGAAGGAGGTCGTAGAACTGGTCCCTGCAGCCGAGATGATGTCAGGGTTTTACTCCCGGTACTTCCTCGTGGCGAAGAAGACCGGGGGTTGGAGGCCCATTCTGGACCTCAGCTATTTGAACAAGTTCATAGCTACCCGCCCGTTTCGCATGTTGACGGTCAAGAAACTGCTTTCAGGTGTATGTCCAGGAGATTGGATGACATCTATCGACCTGACCGACGCGTACTTTCACATACCGATAGTCAAGAGACATCGAAAGTACTTGCGTTTCGCCCTCGAGGGTCGGGTGTTTCAGTACACTCGACTTCCGTTCGGCTACTCTCTGGCACCCAGGACCTTCACCAAGTGTGTGGAAGCGGCAGTGGAGCCTTTGAGAGTGAGTGGGGTAAGGATCTTGACCTATCTGGACGACTGGTTGATCCTTGCCAGGTCAGAGGCAGAAAGTTACGCTCACACACAGAAGGTGTTGAGCCATATTGCCACCCTGGGGTTCACAGTGAACCTCAGCAAGAGCGCTCTGACTCCAGCTCAACAGTTAGTTTACCTGGGGGTACTGTTGAACTCGGAGGAAGGATACGCGCGCCTCCCGGACGTGCGTATCCAGCCCATTCTCCGACTGACAACACAGTTGCTGGAAGCTCGGTGTCACGTGACAACAGCAGGCACTGTTATGTCCCTCCTGGGGCTCATGGCGGCAGCCCACACGGTTGTTCGGCTGGGCTTGCTGCACATGAGGGAGCTTCAGAGATGGTTTGGTCGTCTCAAGCTAGACCTCAAGCGGGAAAGAGGTCGGAAAGTGCGCCTTCCCGCTCGGGTTTTGCAGGACATCCAGTTCTGGAACTCTCACGCCAACCTCAGGCGGAGAGTTCCATTGGGTTGCGTCCGTCGTTACACTCAAGTGTTCACAGACGCTTCCCTGACAGGTTGGGGAGGCACCTCGGGTCAGGCCTATGCCAGTGGGGTCTGGAGCAGTCCGGTGCTCAGACACATAAACTGGCTAGAGCTGAAGGCAATTCACAATGTCCTGCTTCACCTCTCTCCCCAACTGTCACAGTCCAACGTCCTAGTATTTTCAGACAGCTCCACCGCCGTGGCGTACGTAAATCGCCAAGGTGGAGTCAGATCCCCAGCCCTTCTGTGTGTGGCAAGGAAGATTTGGCTGTGGGCGGACTGTCACCTGCTTTCGCTCAGAGCCCAGCACGTCCCGGGCGAGCTGAATGCAGTAGCGGACAGACTGTCGAGGGGGGCCGTCCAGGACGAATGGGGTCTGTCCGAGGCAGTGGCAAGCGAGATCTGGTCTCGATTCGGTCACCCGGTTGCAGACCTCTTCGCCAGCAAGGAGAACTTCAAATGCCCTCTTTGGTTCTCCCTCAGGGCTTCGGACCGCCCCCCACTAGGCGTGGACGCTTTAGCCCATTCGAGGTGGCCGGTCGGTCTGCTGTTCGCCTTCCCTCCTCCGCGGCTCCTTCTCCCCCTGATTCGGAGGACGAGGCGGGGGGGGGGCTGAGGTTAATTCTAGTGGCACCAGACTCCCCGGGGGCGCTCTGGTTCCCAGAGCTGGTGCGCATGGCGGTCGGGGCCCCGTGGGCCATCCCTTGGGGCCCCGCTGCCCTGTGTCAGGCGGGGGGGGACACTGACAGCGCCCCCGGTGCTGGGCCGGCCTCTCAAGGTGTGGCTCCTGCACGGGACGAGCTGATCGGGACCCTGGACCCGGACGTTCTCCACACGCTGGAGAACGCCCGGGCCCCATCAACACGTAGGCTTTATGCCTCAAAGTGGGGGATATTCTCCCGCTGGTGTTCAGACAGGTCCTTGGACCCCAGCTCTTGTTTGGTCTCCGCTATCCTGTCTTTCCTGCAACATTTGCTGGATAACGGGCGGACTGTGGCGACACTGAGAGTGTTCGCATCAGCCATAGCGACGAGGCATGTCGGTTTTGAGGGTGCTTCGGTTCGCGCCCACCCTTTGGTGGCGCGTTTCCTGCGGGGTGCCTGCAGGCTTCGACCTCCTGCAAGGCCTTCCAGCCCTCAGTGGGATCTCCAGTTGGTACTGGACTCTCTCACAGGGCCGACCTTCGAGCCTCTTGACCAAGTCCCATTGGATATCTTGTCTTTCAAGGTATCGCTCCTTCTGGCACTAACAACCACGAAGAGAGCAAGTGAGCTTTGTGCCCTCTCCATTAGCCCTGAGTGTCTTTCCTTTGGCGTCGAGGAGTCTTCGGTGTCTTTGCGTCCTAACCCAGCGTTCCGCCCGAAGATTCTGAGTTCCTTGTTCCGGGCGACGACCTTCACGCTGCGGGCCTTTCACCCCGCCGCCTCACTCGGACCCGGGTCAGGAGCGTCTCCACCTGTTGTGTCCAGTGAGGGCGTTGGCCTGTTACTTGCGGCGGGTGGCCGAGTTTAGGCGCTCTGATGCCCTTTTTGTCTGCCACGGTAGATGCCGGAGGGGAGAGGCTCTCTCCCCCAGAGGTTCTCTCATTGGGTGAGATCGGCCATTATCCGTGCCTACCGAGCAGCGGGTGGATCCGCTCCTAGCGGTCTGAGGGCACATTCCACCCGTGGCGTGGCAGCCTCAGTGGCTCTTTTTGGGGGGTGTGGCAGCAGAGGATATCTGCTCTGCTGCCTCTTGGGCGTCCACGTCTACCTTCGCTAAGGCCTATCTCCTCGACGTAACGGCGGGATCAGTAGCTCATACTGTCTTGAGCGCTGTTGTGCCCCCCTCAGGGCCCACGGCTCAAGTGGGATTGGACCCTGGGCCGGCGGGGCCCTAGTGATGCTGCTCCAGGAGCGGCGTCCAGCTGGGGGTACATTTATCCCGTCAGGCTTCGCCTTTTGGGTAAACCCATAGCGAAGCCGTTGGAGGGCGGAGCACCAATGAAGCAGAACCCCTGAGTTATCTATTATAACCTCAGGTTCTGCGAGTTGGTGCGAAGCCCTCCAACCTCGCCGCCCAGCGGCCGCCCTTCTCGCTGAGTTTTCAGTTGGAGAAAGTGCGGCGGGTGCTGCCCGCCTTTATAGGAAGGTACTGCCCCCTGCTGGGTGGCGAGTTCATTAAGCTTTCTCAGAGACGAGGCGGTGCCTCGGGGTAAACCCATAGCGAAGCCGTTGGAGGGCTTCGCACCAACTCGCAGAACCTGAGGTTATAATAGATAACTCAGGGTTTCCCACTTTTTGTGATGTGTTATCCTAAAAAAAAAACCAACGCACAGTGATCTAAATTAGTTATTGTTTTCTCTTCACAATTGGGTTCTTTCTTTTGTTTTAGGGATGAGCAGATACTATGCCCTGCCTTGCCTCTTTGTGTTTAGTTTGGGTTAGTTATTCTGTTCGCTATACAGTTATTTAGGTTTGGTTCAACTTTGAGACTTGTATATTGTGTTAATGTGTTTATTTCCTGTGGGTTCTTTTGTTTAGGTTTAGCACTTTGTTTTAGTTTTTCGGAGTAGCGAGGTGTTCAACTGAAGTAGTGTTCATACTTGTCATTTCTGTCCAGTCAATGTGTGATGTTTTTGGTTTTCCCTTTATTTCTGTTATAATTACTAACTGTGTTTTGTTGATTTCAATTATGATTATTTGGGGACTATGTCAGTTGTAAGGCCTTCGCTGCCCTGTCTGGCTAAACAATAAACTATATTTTCTGGTACTTGTGTTTGTGCCTGTATTCATTTGTCAGAGGTTTCTACGCGTAGGGTCGTGGGTTTATATCTTGAGGTGTAAGGCCTAAAGTGGCGTTGTTGTGTACTGATTAACACCCCCCCCCTGTCACCCCCGGGCAGTGGGGTAAAAAAAAAATACAAAAAAAAAAAAAAAATTTTTTTTAAAAAAAACGTAATATAAATACACATGTGTTGCACTCGTCTCACTATAAAACTATAAATCCAACAGTTCATAAAGCAAATATAAACTCAAAGGATGTTTGTCATAGTTTCAGTATCTGAGGTGTTTGACAAGACAACACACACCATCTATGAGCCCCTGGAAAGAGACGGAAATAATAATAAATGGACGACACAAGCGCTGAACATGACATGAGACTGTTAACGTTCTTGAAGTGAACAGAAATACATATTTGAAGCTGAATAAGGAGAAATGACAGCTTGGAGTGAAGGAACTGACATTTGTGGGAGACATCCTGAGCAGTGAAGGCATCAGAGCGGATCCCAGAAGAATCAACAATAGAGAATATGACGAGTTCAAAATGTAAGAAAGAGCTTTAATGGCAGGATTAACTACATGAGAAAATTATTAACTAATCGCTCAGAAACAAAGTAAAACAAATGACTGAAAAGAAAAGTGAATATTGAAGTATGATGACAGGAAACATGTTTATTTGTTAAAAAAGAAACAGACAGAAGATGTAATGTAAACAGCAAATGTTTGTCTGATATCAATGATGGACAGATATGTTGTTTGTGACTCTGGACAGTAGGGGGCGATGAGAGAAACAGAAAGAACGTGTTTAGATGTATGGAATACCAGAAATACACATTTATGCATGTATTTATCTCACAATAGCCATTTAATAGTCTTTTCCCCTGGATGTGGTTATTTACAAACACTTTATTATTCACTAATTGTGTCACTCATGGTATTCCATAGAATAGAGAATTAGGAAATACTCTTTATTTATCTGTTTTACAGTATTTAATATATTTTCTAACTTGTATTCCCCTTAATGTCTCTACATCCAAACATATTATATTACCTAATAATGACACACCTGGGGTGTATTTGACTATGATGGAAAGAAGCATTCTGGAAAATAACTGAAATACAGCATGAAGAAATAGATTAGAGTCTATCCCAGAGTTTAGGGGCGAGAGGCGGGGACATCCTGGACAGGAGGCCAGTCTGTCTCAGGGAACACAAAGACACATACGGACTTATTTTCCCCAAGTTCTCCATCAACCTCTGTATGTTTTTGGACTGTGGGAGGAAACCGGAGTGTCCGGAGTAAACCCACACAACACGAGGAGAACATACACACTCCACACATGAAGGTCATCCTCCCGACCTGGAAGCGAACCGACAACCTGGTGAAAGAGTTTCAGGTAGTTTGCTTTTTTAAAATATAATATACACGTATTTGGATATTGATTTAGACATTTACAGTGGAGAGAACAAGTATTTGATACATTTTTGAAGTTTTCTCTCTTACAAAGCATGTAGAGTCTGTCATTTGTATCAAAGGTTCAACTTTGAAGGACAGAATCTAAAACTAAAATGCAGAAAATCACAGTTGATGATTTTTAAATCATTAATTTCCATTGTATTGCATGACATTAGTATTTGATGGTCCATCAACCAGTAAGAATTTAGGCTCAGACCTGTTAGTTCTTCTTTAAGAAGCTGTTCTCCACTCATTACCTGCTTTAACTGCACCTGTTTGAACTCATCACCTGTAGAAAAGACACCTGTCCACACACTCCAACCTCTCCACAATGGCCAAGACCAGAGAGCTGTGCAAGGACATCAGGGATCCAACTGTAGACCTGCACAAGGCTGGGATGGACTACAGGACAATAGACCAGCAGCTCGGTGAGAAGAACAACTGTTGGTGCAATTATCAGAAAATGGAAGAAGTTCAAGACGACGGTCGATCTCCCTCGGTCTGGAAGCTCCATGCAAGATCTCTCCTCGTGGGGCATCAAGGATCATGAGGACAGTGAGGGATGAGCCCAGAACTACATGGCAGGACCTGGTCAGTGACCTGAGTAGAGCTGGGACCACAGTCTCAAAGAAAACCATCAGTAACACACTCCGCCGTCATGGATTAAAATCCTGCAGTGCATGACAACGACACCAAACACACAGCCAGGGCGACGAAGGAGTGGCTCCGTAGGAAGCATCTCAAGGTCCTGGAGTGGCCTAGCCAGTCTCCAGACCTGAATCCTATTGAACATCTTTGGAGAGAGCTGAAAGCCCGTGTTGCCCAGAGACAGCCCTGAAACCTGAAGGCTCTGGAGAAGGTCTGTATGGAGGAGTGGTGCAAACCTGCTGAAGAACTACAGAAAACGTCTGATCTCTGTTTTTGTAAAAAAAGGTTTCTCTGGCAAAAATTTTTTTTTTTTCCCCCTTTTTTTCAAAAACTTTTTTCCCCCCAAAAAAAAAAAATTTTTTTTTTTTAAAACCCCCTTTTTTTTTTTTTTTTTTTTTTCCCCCCCCCCCCCCCCCCCAAAAAAAAAAAATTCCCCCCCCCCCCCCCCCCCCCCCCCCCAAAAAAAAAAAAAAACCCCAAAACCGGGGGGTCCCCCCCCCCCCCCCCCCCCCCTTTTTTTTTTTTTTTTTTTTCCTTTTTTTTTTTTTTCTCCCCCCCCCCCCCCCAACCCCAAATTAAAAATAATATTTGGAAACAACCCCCCCCCCCCCCCCCCCCCCCCCCCCTTTTCTTCTTTTTTTCCCCCCCCCCCCCCCCCCCCCCCCCCCCCCCCTTTTTTTTTTTTTTTTTTCTTCCCCCCCCCCCCCCCCCCCCCTTTTTTTTTTTTTTTTTTTTTTTTTCCAAAACTAAGGAATGAGGTTCATCTGAGGACTTAGAAATGGGACTCCCCTTAAAAGCAGATTCGTCATCATAGGTCGTCCATTACCGTCGACAGAATATGTTTTACAACAACAGAACCTGCAAGAATGGCTCCAGCAACAGTGTTGATGGTGGACTTTAGACATGTTTTTATCAGCTGCCAGACGCAGAGATGTTCCTCAGAGAAGAGTTTAGAAGTTGGTCAGTTCATCTGAGGAGTTCATGTTCATACTGTACAGAAATGAGAATCGAGGGGCGTGTTTGTCTGCGGCTCCTGGAATTGTGACTCATTTTATATCATATTTTTGCGAACTATAACCACAGAAAACAGCGACAAGACATCAACAGATTCTTCCAATTTATTTTTGAAACTTTTTTTCATCCACAATGTCATGGACTCGTCAGAAAACAGAAGCGTCGAGAGCAGGCGCAGCAAAGCCCCGGAGGCTAACATGAACGCCCGCTTAGCAGCCAACTTTTGCAGCCATGATGGACTCTCTAGAAGCAACATCTTCCTCAAAACTCTTCACTGGCTACTGTTCGCTCTGAGATCGCAGCAGTACAACGAGAAGTGAGCGAGTGCATTGAGCCGCTGAAAGAGAAGAAAACACCAGCAGACCCTCCTGGATCTACAACACGCTGCTAGGGATCATGGCGACGACCTCGGAGCTCCAGGCCTCCGTGAACACCTGACCGCAGGTGAAGCGACTGGGGGGGAAATTTTTTCCCCTTGGGGGGGTTTACCGCAGGGGTCAAACCATTCTTCATCTTCTTACAAACGGGGCAAACCATTCTTCATCTTCTCTACCGGGGGCAAACCATTCTTCATCTTCTCTCGACCGGGGCGAAACCATTCTTCATCTTCTCCGGGGCAAACTTGTACTTCGGGGCAAACCATTCTTCATCTTCTCTACCGGGGCAAACCATTCTTCATCTTCTCTACCGGGACAAACCATTCTTCATCTTCTCTACCGGGGCAAACCATTCTTCATCTTCTCTACCGTACCGGGGCGGAAACCATTCTTCACGTCTTCTTCTACCGGGGCAAACCATTCTTCATCTTCTCTCATCGGGGACAAACCATTCTTCATCTTCTCTACCGGGGCAAACCATTCTTCATCTCATCTCTACCGGGGCAAACCATTCTTCATTCTTCTACCGGGGCAAACCATTCTTCATCTTCTTTCTCTACCGGGGCAAACCATTCTTCATCTTCTCTACCGGGGCAAACCATTCTTCATCTTCTCTACCGGGGCAAACCATTCTTCATCTTCTCTACCGGGGCAAACCATTCTTCATCTTCTCTACCGGGGACAAACCATTCTTCATCTTCTCTACCGGGACAAACCATTCTAAACCATTCTTCATCTTCTCTACCGGGGCAAACCATTCTTCATCTTCTCTACCGGGGCAAACCATTCTTCATCTTCTCTACCGGGGCAAACCATTCTTCATCTTCTCTACCGGGGCAAACCATTCTTCATCTTCTCTACCAGGGACAAACCATTCTTCTTCATCTTCTCTACCGGGGCAAACCATTCTTCATCTTCTCTACCGGGGCAAACCATTCTTCATCTTCTCTACCGGGGCAAACCATTCTTCATCTTCTCTACCGGGGCAAACCATTCTTCATCTTCTCTACCGGGGCAAACCATTCTTCATCTTCTCTACCGGGGCAAACCATTCTTCATTCTTCTCTCTACCGGGGCAAACCATTCTTCATCTTCTCTACCGGGGCAAACCATCATTCTTCATCTTCTCTACCGGGGCAAACCATTCTTCATCTTCTCTACCGGGGCAAACCATTCTTCATCTTCTATACACTGGGACAAACCATTCTTCATTTCTCTAACGGGAAAAACATTCTTCATCTTCTACACGGGGCAAACCATTCTTCATCTTCTCTACCGGGGCAAACCATTCTTCATCTTCTCTACCGGGGCAAACCATTCTTCATCTTCTCTACCGGGGCAAACCATTCTTCATCTTTCTCTACCGGGGCAAACCATTCTTCGTCTTCTCAACCGGGGCAAACCATTCTTCATCTTCTCTACCGGGACAAACCATTTTTTCATCTTCTCTACCGGGGCAAACCATTCTTCATCTTCTCTACCGGGGCAAACCATTCTTCATCTTCTCTACCTGGGCAAACCATTCTTCATCTTCTCTACCGGGGCAAACCATTCTTCATCTTCTCTACGGCAACCATTCTTCATCTCGGGGCAAACCATTCTTCATCTTCTCTACCGGGGCAAACCATTCTTCATCTTTCTCTACCGGGGCAAACCATTCTTCATCTTCTCTACCGGGGCAAACCATTCTTCATCTTTACCGTACCGGGACGGGGAAACCATTCTTCATCTTCTCTACCGGGGCAAACCATTCTTCATCTTCTCTACCGGGGCAAACCATTCTTCATCTTCTCTACCGGGGCAAACCATTTTTATCTTCTTCATCTTCTCTCGGGGCAAACCATTCTTCATCTTCTCTACCGGGGACAAACCATTCTTCATCTTCTCTACCGGGGCAAACCATTCTTCATCTTCTCTACCGGGGCAAACCATTCTTCATCTTCTCTACCGGGGCAAACCATTCTTCATCTTCTCTACCGGGGCAAACCATTCTTCATCTTCTCTACCGGGGCAAACCATTCTTCATCTTCTCTACGGGGACATTCTTCGGGGCAAACCATTCTTCATCTTCTCTACCGGGGCAAACCATTCTTCATCTTCTCTACCGGGACAAACCATTCTTCATTCTTCATCTTCTCGGGCATACCACCGGGGCAAACCATTCTTCTTCTTCTCTACCGGGACAAACCATTCTTCATCTTCTCTACGGGCAAACCATTCTTCATCTTCTCTACCGGGGGAAAAATTTTTTTTTTTTTTTTCCTAAACCATTCTTCATCTTCTCTACGGGGCAAACCATTCTTCATCTTCTATACGGGGGCAAAACCATTCTTCATCTTCTTCTTCACCGGGGCAAACCATTCTTCATCTTCTCTACCAGGGACAAACCATTCTTCATCTTTCTTCTTCTTCTACCGGGGCAAACCATTCTTCATCTTCTCTACCGGGGCAAACCATTCTTCATCTTCTCTACCGGGGCAAACCATTCTTCATCTTCTCTACCGGGGCAAACCATTCTTCATCTTCTCTACCGGGGCAAACCATTCTTCATCTTCTCTACCGGGTGCAGAAACCATTCTTCATTCTTCTCTACCGGGGCAAACCATTCTTCATCTTACTCTTGCATCAAGTTTGTTCTTCAGGCGGTTCTCAGGATCACAACATCTGATGTGATAACGCATCGTTTCCAGGACCAGCAGCTGCATCTGACTTCGTTAAGAAACACCTGAAGAAGGTGGTGGATCCAAACACTTAAGTCGTTGTGGGGGAGCAAATATTCTGATTTGAATGTTGACAACAAGAAGTTCTCAGAGTGAGTTGTTGTCTATAAAGTTTTTGTGTTAAATATATCTTGTTTATATAGATTATCATTATCACATAAATATATATATACATGTATATTTATTTATTGTTGCGTCAAGTTTTGTTTGTTCAAGAGGTGTGAGACTAATATTTACTTGTGTTATTGTCACAATCCAGTTAGGAGCAGCAGTTTGTAGTGGAGGGTATGAAAGCTGCCAAGAGAGTGTGTTTGTTAGGGTTTGGGCGTGTCTCGTTTGGGGGTCACTTCTGCCAAGGAGGGTGGGTTTTGGGTTATGTTGTTTTAAGGGATTGTTTTTGTTCTGTGTTTGATATTCATGCCTGGTCCGCCATCAGTGCGCATCTTCACCACTTTGTGTGCTTATTTATCTTTATTATTTCCTGTCTTTCAAGCATTATGCATAACTTTCTTCAGACATAATGGCATCTAACAGGACAGTAGAAACTATGGGTGAGTTAAAATTTTGTAGCTGGAATTGCAAAGGCCTCCACAATCCCATCAAGCGCAGTAAGGTGCTACACCATCTTAAACATCTAGGAGCAAAAATTGTCTATTTACAAGAGACTCATCTTAAAAATTCAGACCAAAGAAAGCTGAAGTGCAGTTGGATTGGTCAGAATTATCATCTTCATTCCACGGCAAGTCCAGGGGAGTGACTCTTCTGTGGCACAAATCAGTCCCCTTTGAATGCACAAGAACAATCACGGATCCAAACGGGCGTTATCTTGTTGTTGTTGGGAAACTGTGCCACACTCCAGTCATGCTCATCAATGTATGGTCCAAACTGGGATGACGAGGGCTTCTTTAAATCCTTATTCTCTAATTTACCAGACATATCTTCGCACCTCCCTACATTTGGAGACTTTAATTGCTGGCTAGACCCAAAACTCGATCGCTCTTCTAGTCGAAGTTGTTTACCCTCACGGTCGGCCAAAACTATCCAAATGTTTAAGGAGCAATTTTCAGTAATTGACCCTTGGCGATATCAAAATCCCACCGCTAAAGCCTATTCATTCTTCTCAAATGTCCACCACACTTTCACACGTATAGATTATTTTCTTGTTGACAACCGATTTCTGCCTGAGATAAAATCCACCACATATGAAGCAATTGTTATTTCAGATCATGCTCCGGTCACTATGACAATACATTGTGTAGATATGAATAACAGCCGCACTCCATGATGTTTAACAACCGTCTTTTGTCAAATGACGACTTTGTTAAATCTATATCAAAACAAATTTCTTTCTTAGTGTCAACAAGACCCCGGCAGTGTCAGCTTCACTGCTATGGGAAACTCTCAAGGCCTATATTAGAGGTGAAATAATCTCATACACTAACTACGAGAGAAGATTAAAAAACACTAAAATTAAAGAATTAACAAAACGCATCAGTCAGCTGGACTTGATCTACGCATCCTCCCCGTCACCTGACCTCTATAAGGAGAGCCTTTCCCTAAAAACTGAATTTGAACTATTATATATATATAGATTCAACTATTACGATCATGGTGATAAGGCCAGTAAATTATTAGCATATCAGTTACGACAGATTTCAGCCTCACAACAAATAACTCAAATTCAAACGCCTTCTGGAATAGCAACTGATCATAAAAAGATAAACAATGAGTTCAGAGACTTCTACAAAAATCTGTACAAGTCAGAGAATAAGGAAGATATTTCAGATTTATAAAAAAAAATTTTTTTGACAATACAGTTGACTGTCACCTCAGGAACATCTTTCCTTTTATTTCTTGTTTATTTTAAATGCTTGTTTAGATTGACAATGTTATTATCTACAGGATGTGGGGGGGGTGTGTATGTGCGGACCAGGCATGTTTTGTTTTTTTTCTTTTGTTGTTTTGTTTTATTTATTTATTTATTTTGTTTTGTTTTAGTTCTTTTTATCTTTTCTGTTAATTATACAAGTATGTATCTTTACATCTTTTCATTTTTTTTATGAATATACTGTATATGTTTGAGTGTGTGTGGATATATATGTATACTTTTATTTTTACAGCGGCAGAAATGTTATTTCTCTTCTTCTGATGGACATTTTCTTCTTTCATATTTTTTTTTATTTTCTGTGTATCATTCCATTTACGCTGTTGAGCTGTACTGGTTGTTTTATGTAAAAAGTCAATAAACAAATATCTTAAAAAAAAAATATATATATATATATATACATGTATCAAGACATTCAGCATAAATGAAATGAAGTAAACAATGAAAGGACGTTAAAAACAAAATAAATAATCAACAAAATGAAATAAATAATCAACAATACTTTAATAATCAACTTATAAACAGAATATCAACAAAAAAGCAAGTTAATGCACAGGTAGTGCAAGTGGAGGTGAGAGTGATGGTAGGACAGGGATGGAGTTTAGTCTCCTGACTGGTGGAAGAAGCTGACCTTTAACCTGCTGGTTCTGGCCTGAAGACTGCGCAGTCCTCTGCCTGACGGCAGCAGTGTTACTGCCGACCCTCACTGTCTGTGGTCTCCCCGTCAGGAAGTCCAACAACCAGTTGCACAGGGAGGTGTTGAGTCCCAACCGGTCCAGTTTGAGGATGAGCTGCTGGGGGATGATGGTGTTGAATGCTGAGCTGTATTCGATGAACAGCATTCTGACGAGTCTTTAGTCTCCAGGTGGGTGAGGGCTGAGTGGAGGGCAGCAGAGATGGTACCATCAGTCGAGCGGTCAGACCAATATGCAAACTGGAAGGGGTCCAGGGGGGGGGAGCTCAGAGTTGATGTGCTGCAGGACTAGCCGCTCGAAGCACTTCATGAGGATGGGAGTGAGTGCGATCTGACGGTAGTCGTTGTAGCTGGAGGGGGACGACTTCTTCGGGACCGGCATGATGGGGGTGGCTTTGAGGCGGAGGACAACAGTTTGTCTCAGTGAGGAGTTGAAGTTATCATAATATGCATCATTTTTCTATCACAGTCTTTTCAGTAGATTGAGTCAAAACCTCTTTATTTACTGATCCTCCATAACTTTAAAATGTGTGATTCATACAGAACACTTTACAGATCCTTGAATCTTTGAGCCATTTATAGAAGTTGTTGACACAGTTGTTGAGATCCAGTCTTTCCTGGTCCAACCTGAGCAGAAGGTTTGATGAGGTTG
Organism: Callionymus lyra; assembly: GCA_016630915.1. Lineage (NCBI taxonomy): Eukaryota > Metazoa > Chordata > Actinopteri > Syngnathiformes > Callionymidae > Callionymus > Callionymus lyra. The sequence continues at coordinate 15,625 of JACEEU010001115.1, forward strand.
AGGAAATGAAAGTCAAACCACTTCTCTCAAGTTAAGTTGATTTATTAACAAAAAGATTACAAGTTGGGTTGAATGTGAAGATACAGAGCTCATGGCTCACGGATGCCCCCCCCCAACCTCTGTTTCCTGTTTGTATTACATACTCTCTGAACAGAACTTATTTTGATTAAAATATTTGTACATTAATTATTTCCTTTTCACTTAACCCCTCGTAACCATACTTTATTCACACCTCTATCTTCCTCTCTTCATCTTGACATATATTTTCTATGAAGGCCAGAGCATTTCTCTCTTTTGCATAGTGTAAAGTATTTAAACTCATTAAACTTAATGTAGAAAGACGTTTCCAACACTGAAATTAAAAGCAGTGTTCAACTAAATCTGTATTATCTTAAGTAAGTAAGTAAGTAAGTAATATTTATTTATATAGCGCTTTTCGAGACCAGGGTCACAAAGCGCTTAAACAATCAAAACAATACTCAAAAAAGTACATACTTTAAAGATCAAGATAATACTGAGAACAACACAGGAGTTCGAGAAATTCAAGGAAAAGCCTGAACAAATAGAAACGTCTTAAGATGTTTCTTAAAGGAGTCAGTAGATCCATCAAGCGCAAAGAGAGAGGAAGATCTTCATAGTGACTAAATAAGAACATTTCAAAATAACACACATGAAAAAACAATAAAACAATCATTCAAGGTTGACTCAGTGTGAATTATCATTTTTTCACTTCCGCTTCCGGTGAGCCTTTGATCGGCTGCTTGAAACGTGAGCTCCTGCAATAATTGCCAAAAACAGTCGTTTTAACGACTACTTGTCCGGATATTATGCTCATATCACTTAAGATATGTCTCAAGCATCTCGGATCTATGATCGTGATGCTCTTCTCAACATCAGAGAGTCGATGGAGGACTTCACTCGCGACAGTTACCAACGTCCGGTGAACGTGTTTCCGGCTCCGCTTCTCATCGACTCGGACTCTGTGGAATATCGTTTGATCTCTCGAGTACCGGGCGATTTCCACAAGGGATCGAGTCGGGCTGGAGTACAGGTCAGGATGAGACGTGCAGTTGCGATCGTCGGAACAACTCTGACGTCATCGAACGTCATCGATGTTTGATC
>JACEEU010001116.1:0-50718 GCA_016630915.1 Callionymus lyra
TGCAGGTGTGACAGAGAAGATCAAGGTGGAGGTGGGACTACATCAGGGCTCTGAGTCTCTTCTTGCTTGCCGTGGTGATGGACAGACAGACAGATGAGGTTAGACAGGAATCTCCATGGACTATGATGTTTGCAGATGGTATTGTGATCTGTGGTGAGAGCAGGTGGAGGAGAAGCTGGAGAGGTGGAGATGTTCTCTAGAAAGGAGAGGAATGAAGGTTAGTCACAGCAAGACAGAATATATGTGAGTGAAGATATGAGGAAGAAGATATGAAGAAGGAGGATTTGAAGTATTTAGGGTCAACAGTCCAGAGCAGTGGAGATTGTTGTAAAGAGGTGAAGAAACATGTTAAAGCTGGTGTAACGGGTGGAAGAAAGTGTCAGGAGACATGTTTGATAAAAGAGTATCAGCCAGAATGAAAGGAAAGATCTACAAGACAGTGGTGGGACCAGCCATGATCTATGGTCTAGAGCATATGTGTCAAACTCAAGGCCCTTGGGCCAAATGTGGCCCGCCATGTGATTTTATGTGGCCCGCGTGCCTTACCTTGACCAAGGAGCAAAAAAAAAAAAAAAAAAAAAAATTTTTTTTTAATTAAAAAAAAAAAAAAACTTGTCCGACAAACCAATCACACAACAGACAAAATGGTTTTCCTTCTTTTATTCGCGCTGCTTGCGTTCCCTTCTCTGACTCTGCCTCGGTCAGGTTTTCACAAGCGCAGGCACGCACGCACGCAATCCATGGCGCAGCGGCGGGTTCTCATTGCCCAGCCGAGGGGCGATGGGCCATACAGTCTGTCTGTCTGTCTGTCTGTCTCGAACCAACAACATCATCCCACCCGAGATTGTCATCCACGCTACGTGTTAGCATTAGCGCCGCTGCTTTGGGAATACCGGCCGCGAGCCTTTGATGTGAGCAGCACGCGCTCTCATCGCGGCACACACACACACGCACGCACACACGCACACGCACACACACACACGCACGCACGCACACACACAGAGTCCCTGGCCTGTCAATCGCTCCCTGTCACATGACCGATTTCAGCAGGAAAAAGTGTCGCACAAGTTGCTGGCTGCTGGCTTGTAAAGAAACCTACATTTACCCACAATGCATGCCTACCGGTATTATGTTTCCCACGATTGACGCATCACTGCTGCAGCGTCTCCAAATCAATGCCAACAGGTGGAACTGAGAAATACAAATACATCCTCGCAAAATGTCCAAGAAGAGAAAAGTTGATGCGGAGGGAAGGATATTTCAAGAAAGGTGTGAAGGCGAATACATGTTTGTGCTTCAAGGAGAAAGGTTGTGTGTCTTTTGTGTTATGAGGCAGTGTCGGTTGTCAAAGAGTACAATCTACGCCGGCATTTTGACACCAAACACGGAGCTAAGTATGCCAAATTTACTTATTTTCATAACATGACCAATGGATGGTGGAGAGCAGGGCCGGGTCTAGGCAGGGGCAAGAGTGGGCCTGGCACAATGCCCCCTCAAGATTTGTGGCTGCCCCCTCATACATGCCTGTCCAGACCCGGCCCTGGTGAGGAGGGGATCCACTTGGTGTGTTCAGGCATCTACTCATCAAAAGAATTGACACAGCCAATATATAAGCTGGGGAACCTAAAAACGTGACCAATAACTGGTTGTGAGACTTTCTTTCTTGTTGGGACATATCTCAAGACTCACCAATCTGATTTTCCTGCTATTTATTTATTTTTCTCTGCTTGAGATGACAAGTGTGATGACAATAAAGTTTTAACTTACTACCTTACCTTGCCTTACCTTACACATGTGCATCAACAGGAAAAAGTTGTTTGTCAGACTTATTTCAGTTGCAACTTATTAGTCTTGAGCTGTAAGTTTTGACTTATTTTTATGTGTAGCAATGTATTTAGTACCACATGCAAGGCTGTGTGCAGCCATTTTTATTTTATTGTAAAATGCTACATCACACATGTTGTTAGCAGCTCATGGTTGGTTTTACAGTAGTTATGACCTCAAGTAATACATTCAAAGTCATTTAACATTAAGGAGTAGTTACATTTATTTGACATTAGCTTACATTTAGTTACATTTATAAGTTACATCTGGCCCTTTGAGGGCAGCCATTATGATGATGTGGCCCCTGATGAAAACCAGTTTGACACCCCTGGTCTAGAGACAGTGATGAAGAGGAAGCAGAGCTGGAGGTAACAGAGATGAAGATGTTGAGGTTCTCTCTGGGAGTGACGGAGATGGATCAGGAATGAGTCAATCAGAGGAACATGTGAGATGTGTTGGAGAGAAGGTCACAGAGGCCAGAATGAGATGGTCATGTACAGAGGAGGGATAGAGAGTATATTGGTAGAAGGATGCTGGGGTTGGAAGTGCAAGGCAAGAGGTCTAGAGGAAGACCAAAGAGAAGGTGTATGGATGTAAGTAAGTAAGTAAGTAAGTAATATTTATTTATATAGCGCTTTTCGAGACCAGGGTCACAAAGCGCTTAAACAATCAAAACAATACTCAAAAAAGTACATACTTTAAAGATCAAGATAATACTGAGAACAACACAGGAGTTCGAGAAATTCAAGGAAAAGCCTGAACAAATAGAAACGTCTTAAGATAGTTCTTGGAGGAAGTAGGAGAAACCTCAAAGAGAAGAGAGAGAAAAGTCTTTCCAAAACCTTGGGGCAAAAGCCCGAAAAAAATTCCCCCCCCTTGGCCGTTGGTGTGGGTGGGGGGACCACCAAAAAATTTTTTCCCACCCACCCCACCCCCCCCCGGGGGGGGGGTGGGGGATGTGAGATATGGGGGGGGGGGGGGGGCCCCCCCAAAATTTTTTAAAAAAAAAAAAAAAAATTTTAAATTTTATTTTTAAAGAAAGGGGAGCCCGGGGAAAGATTTTTAAGGACTGGAGAAATGTGAGTTCTTCTACTTGAGCGGATGTAGTGAGAGGACATGAAGTTGGTCAGGGTGAGAGAAAGGGATACAAAGAACAGGGTTAGAAGGAGGAGGTTGATGTGGCGACACCTGAAGGAGCAGCCGTAAGGAAAGAAGAAGATTTTATTTGTATTTGTTTTCAAATGTGCAAATAAAGAAGTCAGTAAAGTAACAACAACAAGTGATAATGAATATCAACACGATGTTGTAAATAATCAACAACATGTTTATTATCATTTCTTTCCTTCTGAAGGACGAACAGACTCTGACATGACTCAGCAACTAACAGAGGAACAGATCACAGAGTTCAAGGACACTTTCTCCTTGTTTGACAAGGATGGCGACGACATCATCACCAACGAAGAACTTGGTTCCGTCATCAGGTCACTGGGTCAGAACCCCACAGAGGCTGAGCTGCAAGACATGATCAACGACGTTGACGCCGGCGGTGATGGAACCATCAACTTCACAGAGTTTCTGACTATGATGGAGAGAAAAATGGAAACAGAAAAAAAAGATGAAATATTTGAGGCAATGCGGGGGATTTGACAGGAATGCAGACGGATACATCAGCGCAGATGAGCTGCATTACTTCCTTTTGAACATGGGGGTGAAAATAACAGACGAGGAGGTGGAGATGATGATCAGAGAAGCAGATGTTGATGGAGACAAACAAGTCAACTATGAAGAGTTTACAAAAATGATGACTTCAAAGTAAAGCTTGGTCGCCCAGTCCTGTCTCCTCTTAGAAGAAAGAATGAAAGAAGTTTTAATTACCTTTTTAGAAAAAAAAATCTTGTGTTTTTCTCTTTCTGTATCAAAAATATTGGACATTGAAATCAAATATCCTTCTGTCCAGACAGGAAGAATAAAAACACAGAAACATCATCATAATAAAGTGATTCTATGTTGATTCAATTCAGTTTCTTATTCGTCCACTAGGTGGCGCAGTCAGAGACGGGAGCAGGTATTTGAGCGTCAGGTGTTTGTGAAGGAGACACACATGTGTTTGTTTCTGTGACAACTTTCATTCTTTTCTTCTTGGTTATTGTGACTGTTATTTGGAAAGTATTTGGTTTTTTCCTTCAAATAAATGATCATCGCATTGAAGATATTGGACCTTTTATTTTAGTCCAGAACACCAGAACCAGTTGGTCCAGTTCACATATAAGAACATGTAGTTCAGGAACATTGTTCAGACGCTACAATGAACTCATCACTTGCTTGTAGTATGTTATGTTGTGTGTAGTAAGTTATCTCAAGACACTATACAGTTGAAGTAAGACTAAGGTAAGGTAAGGTAAGGTAAAACTTTATTGATCCCTCAGGAGGTCTCCTTTGGAAATTGTTTTTTCCAGTAGCCAGCACCATTTCATAAACAATAAAAAATAATACATAAGAAATAAAATAAGAAGAAGAACATAAAGAGAAAGAACAAGATGACACAATCTAAGTCTAAAGATAAGGACAAAGAAAAACAACAAAGACAAAGGATACAAAGACTAACATAGAACATCCAGATACTCTCACTCCACTCCTGCCCCCCAACTCAGAATTGTACAATTTAATAGCCCGAGGAATGAATGCATTCGTTGCTTCATCTGCTTCTCTGCTCACTGATGACAGTGTTCAGAGGATGACTGTCATCATCATGATGGACAGTAGTTTGTTCAATGATCTTGTTCGCCTCTGATGGACACTGGACGTGGCTTTGTCCTGGACCTCCCGAAGTCCAAGACTAGCTCCTTGGTCTTTGAGGTGTTCAGCTGCAAGTGGTTCCTGTCACTCCAGTCCACAAAGTCACGTATCAGACTCCTGTACTCGTCTTCCCTGTTGTCCCTGATGCATCCAACAATGTCAGTGTCGTCAGCATACTTCTGGACGAGACTCAGCTCTGAGTTGTAGCAGAAGTCTGAAGTGTAGATGGTGAAGAGGAGAGGGGCCAGTACTGTCCCCTGAGGTGCTCCTGTACTGCACACCATAGTGTCAGACTTGATATCCTTCAGCCTGACATACTGTGGTCGATCAGTAAGATAGTCCGTAATCCAGGAGACCAGACCAGGGTCCACATGCATCTTAGTCAGTTTGTCCTGCAGCAGAGTGGGTTGGATAGTGTTGAAGGCACTAGAAAAGTCCAGGAACAGGATTCTCACTGAACCGCTTCCTTTATCCAAGTGGGAGTAGGTCCGATGCAGGAGGTGAAGGATGGCATCTTCCACACCAACTGCTGGCTGGTAGGCAAACTGCAGGGGGTCTTGCGCGTGCTGGACTTGTGGCCTGAGATGTTTTAGGACCAGCCGCTCCAGTGTCTTCATCAGCTGCGAAGTCAGTGCCACCGGTCTGTAATCGTTCAGCACACTCGGTCGGATCTTTTTAGGGACTGGAACGATACAGGAAGTCTTCCACAGAGTTGGTACTTTCCCCAGCCGTAGACTGAGGTTGAAGACTGGAGTGGCTCAGCTAGTTCAGCAGGTCTTTAGCAGTCGAGCAGACACCTTATCAGGACCAGCAGCCTTCCCTGGACGAATCCTCCGAAGTACATCCTGTACCTGGAGTGAGGTGAAGCTGGGAAGTGGTTGTGTGGAGCTGAGGGTGGCACAAGAAGGTGGGGCAGGTCCTGAGGCGGACAGCAGTGAGGGTGAGGTGACCTGCTCAAACCTGTTGAAAAAGTTGTTCAGTCCATTTGCCTCATCCACCGTGTCCACTGCAGTCAGAGAGGCCTTGGTCTTGTGTCCAGTGATGGTTTTAACATCATCCCAGACTCTCTTATTTCTTCTCGGCTCAGCTTCTCCTCCAACCTCCTCCTGTAGGTGTCCTTTGCCTCCCTCAAGCATCGCTTCACCTCCTGCTGAGCTGATCTCATGGCGTCCCTGTCTCTGCTCCTGAATGACACTTTCTTACTGTTAAGGACATCCTTGACCTCCTTTGTTACCCACGGTTTATTATTAGGGTAACAGCGGACAGTCTTAGTAGGGGCGACAACGTCCAAGCAGAAATTAAAATAATCCGTTAGACAGTGTGTCTGACCCTCGATGTCCTCACCATGAGACCTCAGCAGCACATCCCAGTCTGTTGTTTCAAAGCAGTCTCTGATGGCGTCCTCCACAGCTGGTGTCCACTTTCTGATTGTCTTAGTGGTCACAGTCTGTCTCTGCACCAGAGGAATGTACTGTGACTGAAGGTGGACCAGGTTATGATCGGACCTTCCAAGTTGAGGAAGAGGTTTGGCTCTGTAGGCGTCCTTCAAGTTGGAATAAAGAAGGCCAATTGTCCTGTTATTCCTGGTGGGACAATCCACGGCCTGATGGAAAGTAGGCAGAGTAGAGTCCAGGTTGGCATGATTAAAGTCTCCAGAGATGATGATAAACGCGTCAGGATGTTGATTCTGAAGTCGAGCTGTCATTGTGTGGATCTTCTCACAGGCAGATGCAGCCGCAGCGCTCGGAGGAATGTAGACACACAGCGCGATCACGTGACTGAACTCACGCGGTAGATAATATGGACGCATGCTGTCAGCCAACAGTTCTAAATCTTGACAACACAAGACATTCTTCACAGTAACGTGTCCCGGACTACACCAGCGTTTCTTCACGTACATGATCAGACCTCCTGCTCTGCGCTTCCCACAAGCGCCTGAGTCTCTGTCCGCTCTGACGGAGCTGAAACCAGGCAGATCCACGAGTGAGTCCGGAGTCAGTGAGTGAGCCACGTCTCCGTGAAGATCAACAAGCTGCTCTCTCTGTAGATCCGCTGGTTGTTGAGGGCAGACAGCTCGTCCATCTTATTCGTCAGTGAATTGACGTTCATCGTGATCGTTGGTCTGTGACGTCTCTGATTGTCCGTTAGCTTAGCATTTAGCCGCTTCCCTGCCCGACAGCCTCTGTACCGGCGCTGAAGTTCAATCGGGATCTCGTGGCGATCTCCAGCCCGTGCCATTGACTTCAGCGATAGTAGATCCTCTCTTGAGTAAACAAGACGATTCTCCCCATGTTCAGAAGTATCCATTTAAAAAATTACAGTAAAAAAATTAATAAAAAACAGAAAATTATAGAAATTGCTGCGGAGCTACTGGAGAGGCAGCCGTCCTCGTTGGCGCCTTTAATCTCGTCATGATCATCTCGACTATAGTTGATTAAGGAAAAACAGATCAATTAAACAAGAAGTGAAACACTGTGCAGTGAGCTATGGCGAGGAAAAACTTCCTTTTAGAAGTGAAAAAAAAAATTCCTTGAGGAATTCCGAACAATTGACCATAATATGGACGGACACCTCAACGCAGATGAGTTGCTTCGTTTTGAGTGAAGGGGTTCAAGTAACACGTGAGGAGGTGCAGCTGATAATGATCGGAGAAGCAGATGCTGATGGAGACAAACAAGTCAACTCTGAGGAGTATGTAAAGATGATGATGTGAAGTGAGGCTTGGTCGCCCAGTCCTGTCTCCTCTTAGAAGAAAGAAAGAAAGAAAGAAAGAAGTTGTTTTTTTCTTCAAATAAATGATCATCGCATTGAAGATGTCTGACCTTTTCTTTTAGTCCAGAACGAACCATCCCTGGTTATCATTACTGCTCAACTTTCTCAGAGAGAGAAGTTTCTTTGGCTTCTCGTTGATCATGAAACCAAAGGCCTGGGATTTGACGCTTCACTTGAAGGTTTGTGGCTAAAAACCATCCTAGCATTTTACAAACTCATCGAAAGGTGTGAACAAGAAAAAGGTTTATTCAAAACAGCCCAATGAAGCCTCTGTGAGCAGCGCATTAGTCTCTCTCCGCAAACATGTGTCGGGATCATTGATGGGATTCTTTCCATCTGTCTCTTGAAAGGTTCACTTTAACAGACGGTTCATGCGTGTGACGACAGACAGCAGGTCTGTAATGTTGTGCTTAGCATGTGGCTAACAAACAATCGTGTGCTGTTACGAACGCCACGAGGACGCAGCGGAAGATGTTGATCACATTGAGTCGATGAAAAAGATAGAAGCACAAAAGGCAACTGTAGAAAAGTGCATCAAGAATCAGGTTTAAAGATCGTGAAGTCATCACTTGCTTGATGGAACCACTGTAGTCGTTCAAGGAAACCAACGATTCGTCGTCTCGGCTGGAGTTTGACGTTTCACACCAGAGGGTTGATCTTCATCGTTGGATGTTGACGTTTCCCGCCGGTGTTGTTAGTCGTCAACATTGAAGGCAGGATCCACACGTACCAAGAGGTACAAGAAACATGTTGAATAATTGAAATTAAAATATAACAAATATTGAATAATTGAAATTAAAATAAAATAAATATTAGAATCATTGACATTTTTTCAACCTTTCAATATTTGAAGAACAAATGAAACCCTTCAATATTCTGACGGCACTGATGTTCTTCACTGATGTTCTTCACTGATGTTCTTCACTGATGTTCTTCACTGATGTTCTTCACTGATGTTCTTCACTGATGTTCTTCACTGATGTTCTTCACTGATGTTCTTCACTGATGTTCTTCACTGATGTTCTTCACTGATGTTCTTCACTGATGTTTCTTTTTTTTTTTTATGTTCTTCACTGATGTTCTTCACTCTGGTACCAGAGCCGTCGCAGCACAGAAGTCAACTCTTCTCTCCACGAACTGAAGCATGATGGGAAAATATCAGTTTCTATTTCTGGCAGCTTTGATTGGATCCTTGTGTGCAGGTAACTTTATATAGTATTTGATACAAGTTGATCACAATTGTACGATATTAGTTTAATTTCTTTGGATTAAATAAATGATAACAGAAAAATAAAACATCAAAACTGTAAAATGATTCTAAAGAAACTTGAATCGATGCATGAGTAGAAAGAGGTTTGCTGCAGGTGTGACAGAGAAGATCAAGGTGGAGGTGGGACTACATCAGGGCTCTGAGTCCCTTCTTGCTTGCCGTGGTGATGGACAGACAGACAGATGAGGTTAGACAGGAATCTCCATGGACTATGATGTTTGCAGATGGCATCGTGATCTGTGGTGAGAGCAGGTGGAGGAGAAGCTGGAGAGGTGGAGATATTCTCTAGAAAGGAGAGGAATGAAGGTTAGTCACAGCAAGACAGAATATATGTGAGTGAGTGAGAAGAACCCAGGAGGAACCATGAGGCTACAGGGAGATGAAGAAGGAGGATTTGAAGTATTTAGGGTCAACAGTCCAGAGCAGTGGAGATTGTTGTAAAGAGGTGAAGAAACATGTTAAAGCTGGTGTAACGGGTGGAAGAAAGTGTCAGGAGACATGTTTGATAAAAGAGTATCAGCCAGAATGAAAGGAAAGATCTACAAGACAGTGGTGGGACCAGCCATGATCTATGGTCTAGAGACAGTGACGAAGAGGAAGCAGAGCTGGAGGTAACAGAGATGAAGATGTTGAGGTTCTCTCTGGGAGTGACGGAGATGGATCAGGAATGAGTCGATCAGAGGAACATGTGAGATGTGTTGGAGAGAAGGTCACAGAGGCCAGAATGAGATGGTCATGTACAGAGGAGGGATAGAGAGTATATTGGTAGAAGGATGCTGGGGTTGGAAGTGCCAGGCAAGAGGTCTAGAGGAAGACCAAAGAGAAGGTTTATGGATGTAGTGAAAGAGGACATGAAGTTGGTCAGGGTGAGAGAAAGGGATACAAAGAACAGGGTTAGAAGGAGGAGGTTGATGTGGCGACACCTGAAGGAGCAGCCGTAAGGAAAAGAAGAAGATTTTATTTGTATTTGTTTTCAAATGTGCAAATAAAGAAGTCAGTAAAGTAACAACAACAAGTGATAATGAATATCAACACGATGTTGTAAATAATCAACAACATGTTTATTATCATTTCTTTCCTTCTGAAGGACGAACAGACTCTGACATGACTCAGCAACTAACAGAGGAACAGATCACAGAGTTCAAGGACACTTTCTCCTTGTTTGACAAGGATGGCGACGACATCATCACCAACGAAGAACTTGGTTCCGTCATCAGGTCACTGGGTCAGAACCCCACAGAGGCTGAGCTGCAAGACATGATCAACGACGTTGACGCCGGCGGTGATGGAACCATCAACTTCACAGAGTTTCTGACTATGATGGAGAGAAAAATGGAAACGGACAAAAAAGATGAAATATTTGAGGCAATGCGGGGATTTGACAAGAATGCAGACGGATACATCAGCGCAGATGAGCTGCATTACTTCCTTTTGAACATGGGGGTGAAAATAACAGACGAGGAGGTGGAGATGATGATCAGAGAAGCAGATGTTGATGGAGACAAACAAGTCAACTATGAAGAGTTTACAAAAATGATGACTTCAAAGTAAAGCTTGGTCGCCCAGTCCTGTCTCCTCTTAGAAGAAAGAATGAAAGAAGTTTTAATTACCTTTTAGAAAATAAAATATCTTGTGTTTTTCTCTTTCTGTATCAAAAATATTGAACATTGAAATCAAATATCCTTCTGTCCAGACAGGAAGAATAAAAACACAGAAACATCATCATAATAAAGTGATTCTATGTTGATTCAATTCAGTTTCTTTATTTGTCCACTGGGTGGCGCAGTCAGAGACGGGAGCAGGTATTTGAGCGTCAGGTGTTTGTGAAGGAGACACACATGTGTTTGTTTCTGTGACAACTTTCATTCTTTTCTTCTTGGTTATTGTGACTGTTATTTGGAAAGTATTTGGTTTTTTCCTTCAAATAAATGATCATCGCATTGAAGATATTGGACCTTTTATTTTAGTCCAGAACACCAGAACCAGTTGGTCCAGTTCACACATAAGAACATGTAGTTCAGGAACATTGATCAGATGCTACAATGAACTAATTACTTGCTTGTAGTATGTTATGTTGTGTGTAGTAAGTTATCTCAAGACACTATACAGTTGAAGTAAGACTAAGGTAAGGTAAGGTAAGGTAAAACTTTATTGATCCCTCAGGAGGTCTCCTTCGGGAAATTGTTTTTTCCAGTAGCCAGCAATTTTTCATAAACAATAAAAAATAATACATAAAAAATAAAATAAGAAGAAGAACATAAAGAGAAAGAACAAGATGACACAATCTAAGTCTAAAGATAAAGACAAAGAAAAACAACAAAGACAAAGGATACAAAGACTAACATAGAACATCCAGATACTCTCACTCCACTCCTGCCCCCCAACTCACAATTGTACAATTTAATAGCCCGAGGAATGAATGAGTCCCTGAGTCTATTTGTTTTGCACCTGGTAGGAGCATTCGTGCTTCATCTGCTTCTCTGCTCAATGATGACAGTGTTCAGAGGATGACTGTCATCATCATGATGGACAGTAGTTTGTTCAATGATCTCCTCTCAGCAACTGTCACCAGTGAGTCCAGCTTCAACCACAGACCCAGCCCTCCTGATCAACCTGTCCAACCTGTTGACCTGTTGACCTCCTCTTGGACACATTTCCACCCCAACACACCACAGCATAGAACACTGGCCACCACAGACTGGTAGAACATGCAGAGGAGCTTCTTGCAGATGTTAAATGATCGAAGCCTCCTCAGAAAGTACTTCTACTCTGAACCTTCTTATATACATGGTCTGTGTTGCAGGACCAGTTTACTGTCCATCCACACACCGAGGTACTTATAGTTGTCCACTATCTCCACCTCGTCGCCTCTGATGGACACTGGACGTGGCTTTGTCCTGGACCTCCCGAAGTCCAAGACCAGCTCCTTGGTCTTTGAGGTGTTCAGCTGCAAGTGGTTCCTCTCACTCCAGTCCACAAAGTCACTTATCAGACTCCTGTACTCGTCTTCGCTGTTGTCCCTGATGCATCCAACAATGTCAGTGTCGTCAGCATACTTCTGGACGAGACTCAGCTCTGAGTTGTAGCAGAAGTCTGAAGTGTAGATGGTGAAGAGGAGAGGGGCCAGTACTGTCCCCTGAGGTGCTCCTGTACTGCACACCACAGTGTCAGACTTGATGTCCTTCAGCCTGACATACTGTGGTCGATCAGTAAGATAGTCCGTAATCCAGGAGACCAGACCAGGGTCCACATGCATCTTAGTCAGTTTGTCCTGCAGCAGAGTGGGTTGGATAGTGTTGAAGGCACTAGAAAAGTCCAGGAACAGGATTCTCACTGAACCGCTTCCTTTATCCAAGTGGGAGTAGGTCCGATGCAGGAGGTGAAGGATGGCATCTTCCACACCAACTGCTGGCTGGTAGGCAAACTGCAGGGGGTCTTGCGCGTGCTGGACTTGTGGCCTGAGATGTTTGAGGACCAGCCGCTCCAGTGTCTTCATCAGCTGCGAAGTCAGTGCCACCGGTCTGTAATCGTTCAGCACACTCGATCGGATCTTTTTAGGGACTGGAACGATACAGGAAGTCTTCCACAGAGTTGGTACTTTCCCCAGCCGTAGACTGAGGTTGAAGACATGCTGGAGTGGCTCAGCTAGTTCAGCAGCGCAGGTCTTTAGCAGTCGAGCAGACACCTTATCAGGACCAGCAGCCTTCCCTGGACGAATCCTCCGAAGTACATCCTGTACCTGGAGTGAGGTGAAGCTGGGAAGTGGTTGTGTGGAGCTGAGGGGGGCACAAGAAGGTGGGGCAGGTCCTGAGGCGGACAGCAGTGAGGGTGAGGTGACCTGCTCAAACCTGTTGAAAAAGTTGTTCAGTCCATTTGCCTCCTCCACCGTGTCCACTGCAGTCAGAGAGGCCTTGGTCTTGTGTCCAGTGATGGTTTTAACACCATCCCAGACTCTCTTATTTCTTCTCGGCTCAGCTTCTCCTCCAACCTCCTCCTGTAGGTGTCCTTTGCCTCCCTCAAGCATCGCTTCACCTCCTGCTGAGCTGATCTCATGGCGTCCCTGTCCCTGCTCCTGAATGCCACTTTCTTCCTGTTAAGGACATCCTTGACCTCCTTTGTTACCCACGGTTTATTATTAGGGTAACAGCGGACAGTCTTAGTAGGGGCGACAACGTCCAAGCAGAAATTAAAATAATCCGTTAGACAGTGTGTCTGTCCCTCGATGTCCTCACCATGAGACCTCAGCAGCACATCCCAGTCTGTTGTTTCAAAGCAGTCTCTGATGGCGTCCTCCACAGCTGGTGTCCACTTTCTGATTGTCTTAGTGGTCACAGTCTGTCTCTGCACCAGAGGAATGTACTGTGACTGAAGGTGGACCAGGTTATGATCGGACCTTCCAAGTTGAGGAAGAGGTTTGGCTCTGTAGGCGTCCTTCAAGTTGGAATAAAGAAGGTCAATTGTCCTGTTATTCCTGGTGGGACAATCCACGGCCTGATGGAAAGTAGGCAGAGTAGAGTCCAGGTTGGCATGATTAAAGTCTCCAGAGATGATGATAAACGCGTCAGGATGTTGATTCTGAAGTCGAGCTGTCATTGTGTGGATCTTCTCACAGGCAGATGCAGCCGCAGCGCTCGGAGGAATGTAGACACACAGCGCGATCACGTGACTGAACTCACGCGGTAGATAATATGGACGCATGCTGACAGCCAACAGTTCTAAATCTTGACAACACAAGACTTTCTTCACAGTAACGTGTCCCGGACTACACCAGCGTTTATTCACGTACATGATCAGACCTCCTCCTCTGCGCTTCCCACAAGCGCCTGAGTCTCTGTCCGCTCTGACGGAGCTGAAACCAGGCAGATCCACGAGTGAGTCCGGAGTCAGTGAGTGAGCCACGTCTCCGTGAAGATCAACAAGCTGCTCTCTCTGTAGATCCGCTGGTTGTTGAGGGCAGACAGCTCGTCCATCTTATTCGTCAGTGAATTGACGTTCATCGTGATCGTTGGTCTGTGACGTCTCTGATTGTCCGTTAGCTTAGCATTTAGCCGCTTCCCTGCCCGACAGCCTCTGTACCGGCGCTGAAGTTCAATCGGGATCTCGTGGCGATCTCCAGCCCGTGCCATTGACTTCAGCGATAGTAGATCCTCTCTTGAGTAAACAAGACGATTCTCCCCATGTTCAGAAGTATCCATTTAAAAACATTACAGTAAAAAAATTAATAAAAAACAGAAAATTATAGAAATTGCTGCGGAGCTACTGGAGAGGCAGCCGTCCTCGTTGGCGCCTTTAATCTCGTCATGATCATCTCGACTATAGTTGATTAAGGAAAAACAGATCAATTAAACAAGAAGTGAAACACTGTGCAGTGAGCTATGGCGAGGAAAAACTTCCTTTTAGAAGTGAAAAAAAAAATTCCTTGAGGAATTCCGAACAATTGACCATAATATGGACGGATACCTCAACGCAGATGAGTTGCTTCAGATCGTTTTGAGTGAAGGGGTTCAAGTAACACGTGAGGAGGTGCAGCTGATAATGATCGGAGAAGCAGATGCTGATGGAGACAAACTAGTCAACTCTGAGGAGTATGTAAAGATGATGATGTGAAGTGAGGCTTGGTCGCCCAGTCCTGTCTCCTCTTAGAAGAAAGAAAGAAAGAAAGAAGTTGTTTTTTTCTTCAAATAAATGATCATCGCATTGAAGATGTCTGACCTTTTCTTTTAGTCCAGAACGAACCATCCCTGGTTATCATTACTGCTCAACTTTCTCAGAGAGAGAAGTTTCTTTGGCTTCTCGTTGATCATGAAACCAAAGGCCTGGGATTTGACGCTTCACTTGAAGGTTTGTGGCTAAAAACCATCCTAGCATTTTACAAACTCATCGAAAGGTGTGAATAAGAAAAAGGTTTAATTAAAAACAGCCCAATGAAGCCTCTGTGAGCAGCGCATTAGTCTCTCTCCGCAAACATGTGTCGGGATCATTGATGGGATTCTTTCCATCTGTCTCTTGAAAGGTTCACTTTAACAGACGGTTCATGCGTGTGACGACAGACAGCAGGTCTGTAATGTTGTGCTTAGCATGTGGCTAACAAACAATCGTGTGCTGTTACGAACGCCACGAGGACGCAGCGGAAGATGTTGATCACATTGAGTCGATGAAAAAGATAGAAGCACAAAAGGCAACTGTAGAAAAGTGCATCAAGAATCAGGTTTAAAGATCGTGAAGTCATCACTTGCTTGATGGAACCACTGTAGTCGTTCAAGGAAACCAACGATTCGTCGTCTCGGCTGGAGTTTGACGTTTCACACCAGAGGGTTGATCTTCATCGTTGGATGTTGACGTTTCCCGCCGGTGTTGTTAGTCGTCAACATTGAAGGCAGGATCCACACGTACCAAGAGGTACAAGAAACATGTTGAATAATTGAAATTAAAATATAACAAATATTGAATAATTGAAATTAAAATAAAATAAATATTAGAATCATTGACATTTTTTCAACCTTTCAATATTTGAAGAACAAATGAAACCCTCCAATATTCTGACGGGACTGTGTCTTCACTAGTTCTGCACTGATGTTCTTCACTGATGTTCTTCACTGATGTTCTTCACTGATGTTCTTCACTGATGTTCTTCACTCTGGTACCAGAGCCGTCGCAGCACAGAAGTCAACTCTTCTCTCCACGAACTGAAGCATGATGGGAAAATATCAGTTTCTATTTCTGGCAGCTTTGATTGGATCCTTGTGTGCAGGTAACTTTATATAGTATTTGATACAAGTTGATCACAATTGTACGATATTAGTTTAATTTCTTTGGATTAAATAAATGATAACAGAAAAATAAAACATCAAAACTGTAAAATGATTCTAAAGAAACTTGAATCGATGCATGAGTAGAAAGAGGTTTGCTGCAGGTGTGACAGAGAAGATCAAGGTGGAGGTGGGACTACATCAGGGCTCTGAGTCCCTTCTTGCTTGCCGTGGTGATGGACAGACAGACAGATGAGGTTAGACAGGAATCTCCATGGACTATGATGTTTGCAGATGGCATCGTGATCTGTGGTGAGAGCAGGTGGAGGAGAAGCTGGAGAGGTGGAGATATTCTCTAGAAAGGAGAGGAATGAAGGTTAGTCACAGCAAGACAGAATATATGTGAGTGAAGATATGAGGAAAGAGGATATGAAGAAGGAGGATTTGAAGTATTTAGGGTCAACAGTCCAGAGCAGTGGAGATTGTTGTAAAGAGGTGAAGAAACATGTTAAAGCTGGTGTAACGGGTGGAAGAAAGTGTCAGGAGACATGTTTGATAAAAGAGTATCAGCCAGAATGAAAGGAAAGATCTACAAGACAGTGGTGGGACCAGCCATGATCTATGGTCTAGAGACAGTGATGAAGAGGAAGCAGAGCTGGAGGTAACAGAGATGAAGATGTTGAGGTTCTCTCTGGGAGTGACGGAGATGGATCAGGAATGAGTCGATCAGAGGAACATGTGAGATGTGTTGGAGAGAAGGTCACAGAGGCCAGAATGAGATGGTCATGTACAGAGGAGGGATAGAGAGTATATTGGTAGAAGGATGCTGGGGTTGGAAGTGCCAGGCAAGAGGTCTAGAGGAAGACCAAAGAGAAGGTGTATGGATGTAAGTAAGTAAGTAAGTAAGTAATATTTATTTATATAGCGCTTTTCGAGACCAGGGTCACAAAGCGCTTAAACAATCAAAACAATACTCAAAAAAGTACATACTTTAAAGATCAAGATAATACTGAGAACAACACAGGAGTTCGAGAAATTCAAGGAAAAGCCTGAACAAATAGAAACGTCTTAAGATGTTTCTTGAAGGAGTCAGTAGATCCATCAAGAGCAAAGAGAGAGAAGATCGTTCCAAAGCTTAGGAGCAACAGCCTGAAAAGATTTCTCTCCTCTGGTCCTGAGTCGTGTGCGTGGAACCATCAGTAGATTCTGATCCACAGACCTCAGAGCCCGAGCTGGGGTGTAAAGCTGGATCAGATCAGTGATGTAAGGAGGAGCCTGACCATGAATAGATCTGAAAGTAAGAACCAGAATTTTAAAGTTGATCCTGAAAGAAACTGGAAGCCAGTGAAGAGTTTTAAGGACTGGAGAAATGTGAGTTCTTCTACTTGAGCGGATGTAGTGAAAGAGGACATGAAGTTGGTCAGGGTGAGAGAAAGGGATACAAAGAACAGGGTTAGAAGGAGGAGGTTGATGTGGCGACACCTGAAGGAGCAGCCGTAAGGAAAAGAAGAAGATTTTATTTGTATTTGTTTTCAAATGTGCAAATAAAGAAGTCAGTAAAGTAACAACAACAAGTGATAATGAATATCAACACGATGTTGTAAATAATCAACAACATGTTTATTATCATTTCTTTCCTTCTGAAGGACGAACAGACTCTGACATGACTCAGCAACTAACAGAGGAACAGATCACAGAGTTCAAGGACACTTTCTCCTTGTTTGACAAGGATGGCGACGACATCATCACCAACGAAGAACTTGGTTCCGTCATCAGGTCACTGGGTCAGAACCCCACAGAGGCTGAGCTGCATCGAGCTATTTTGATCGCGGGGGTTGAATTAACACGTGAGGAGCTGAAGCTGATGAGTGTAGAGTTTAGAAGGCTTACGATGTAAAGTAAAGCTTGGTCGCCCAGTCCTGTCTCCTCTTAGAAGAAAGAATGAAAGAAGTTTTAATTACCTTTTAGAAAATAGAATATCTTGTTTTTTTCTGTTTCTGTATCATAATATTGAACATTAAAATCAAATATCCTTCTGTCCACACAGAAGAATAAAAACACAGAAGCATCATAATAAAGTGATTCTATGTTGATTCAATTCAGTTTCTTTATTTGTCCACTGGGTGGCGCAGTCAGAGACGGGAGCAGGTATTTGAGCGTCAGGTGTTTGTGAAGGAGACACACATGTGTTTGTTTCTGTGACAACTTTCATTCTTTTCTTCTTGGTTATTGTGACTGTTATTTGGAAAGTATTTGGTTTTTTCCTTCAAATAAATGATCATCGCATTGAAGATATTGGACCTTTTATTTTAGTCCAGAACACCAGAACCAGTTGGTCCAGTTCACACATAAGAACCTGTAGTTCAGGAACATTGTTCAGACGCTACAATGAACTAATTACTTGCTTGTAGTATGTTATGTTGTGTGTAGTAAGTTATCTCAAGACACTAAACAGTTGAAGTAAGACTATAGTTGATTAAGGAAAAACAGATCAATTAAACAAGAAGTGAAACACTGTGCAGTGAGCTATGGCGAGGAAACCCTTCCTTTTAGAAGAAACCTGGAGCAGAACCAGACTCATTGTTGACGGCCTCCTGCTTTGACCGGCTGGGAGGAAGGATGGGGGGGTAGACAGATGGATAAGGAGAGGAGTGAGGGAGGATATAGTGAGAGAAAAGAGGAGAGTGTAGGAGAGTCCATGGAGGTGCTGGAGAGAACTCTGGATCTGATGCCGTGGTGAAGATCCTGGATCAGCAGCAGCTCTGGAGGTCCTGGGGCTCCTGAGAGAAATAAAAAGGTGTTTAAACAGGTGATGAATGTAATGCAGAAAAGAAGGATATACAGAGCTGCTGTCTAAAACTTCTCCAGCATTCTCAGCCTATAGCAGCTAGTTAACGTTTTATAGCAGCTAAGATAAACAGTTAAGTTAGTTATAGCAGCTAAGATAAACAGTTAAGTTAGTTATAGCAGCTAAGATAAACAGTTAAGTTAGTTATAGCAGCTAAGATAAACAGTTAAGTTAGTTATAGCAGCTAAAGATAAACAGTTAAGTTAGTTATAGCAGCTAAGATAAACAGTTAAGTTAGTTATAGCAGCTAAAGATAAACAGTTAAATTAGTTATAGCAGCTAAGATAAACAGTTAAGTTAGTTATAGCAGCTAAAGATAAACAGTTAAGTTAGTTATAGCAGCTAAAGATAAACAGTTAATTATAGGCTTTATCGAAAAGTAAGGTTTTAAGATTGTTTTTAAACATAGAGAGGGTGTCTGCCCTCCGGACTGAAGCCGGTAGTTTGTTCCACAGCAGAGGGGCTTGAAAACTGAAGACCCTGGCTCCAAATGTACATTTAGAGATTTGTGGTATAACTAATAGATCACAGTTTAAGGATCGTAAGGTCCTAGAGGGTTGATAAGTTTGGATTAAATCTTTAATGTATGTTGATGCTAGACCATGTAAGGCTTTATAGGTTAGGAGAAGGATTTTAAATTGTATTCTAAATTCTACAGGAAGCCAATGTTAGGAAGACAGCACAGGTTTGTTCGCGCCTCTTAGTCTTAGTCAGGACACGAGCTGCAGATGAATGAGCTGAAGATTCTGAAAGACTTTTTAGAACATCCTGACAGAAGAGAGTTACAATAGTCCAGCCTGGAGGTTACAAAAGCGTGGATGAGCTTCTCAGCAGCATCTAAAGGAAGGAAGTGCCTGATTTTTGAAAAGTTACGAAGGTGGAAGTAAGCAGTCCGTGAGATTTGTTTTATGCTCTGCGCGCCTGTCAGTGACGCGGCGTCGTCAGTGACGTCATCGGTGCTGAATGTGGGACTTCTTAATGTTCGCTCCATTACTAATAAATCCTTTATTCTTAATGATCTTTTCACAAGAGTTAATTTGGATTTATTATGTCTTTCTGAGACTTGGCAGAGAGAGGAAGAGTTTATTCATCTGAACGAACTCTGTCCAGTAGGGAGCGCTGTCCTGGGGAAGCCTCGCCTCTCTGGTCGTGGAGGAGGTCTTGCTACTGTTTTTAGGGAGAGTTGTTCTTGCAAAGTGATTCAGACACAGGAATTCACATCTTTTGAATCTCAGATGATCTTGGTTGGTTCTACAAGACCTTTCTATTGTGTGTCAATCTACCGTCCGCCTGGTCCTGCGGCGATGTTCTTGAAAGACTTTAGTGACTTCTTATCTTCCATTATTCAGATGGAATCTGTCCTTATTCTTGGAGACTTTAATCTTTATGTTGATGATGTCACATCTTGTTCTGCTAAAGAACTTTTAACTTTAACAGAAGCCTTTAATTTTGAGCAACATGTTTCTGAACCCACTCATCAAAAAGGCCACATTTTAGACTTAGTTTTTACTCTTGGCCTGAACATTTCTAATGTATCTGTACATGATGTCCATCTGAGTGATCATTCTCTTGTCTTGTTTAACCTGGACTTCATCCCTGAACCTAAGCCTTTGAAAGTTAGGTCTCAGAGGCGTGTCATCTCAGCCGATACTGCAGACAGTTTTTCTGCTATGTTTGACCGTCTTTCCTTTGATGACTGCCCAGACGTGGACAGTTTGATTCACTGTTACACTGATCATTGTGTTGAAATACTGGATCAAGTGGCACCTGTTAAATCGAACTTGAAAATTCAGAAAAAACGGTGCCCTTGGACAAATGAAGATCTCCTGAGTCTGAAGAGACTTTGTCGAAAGACTGAGCGTCTCTGGAAGTCCACTAAACTTGAGGTGCATAGACTTCACCTCAGGGATCTGATGTCTTCTTACAATGAGATGGTGGAAACTGCTAGATCTGATTACATCAGAAAACTGGTAGCAGCAAATAGGAAAAACCCCAAAGTTTTGTTTGACACGATTAATTCTCTCGTGTCTCCTGCTCCTCAAATCACGCCTGTCTTCTGTGAAGCTGACAGCAATGCATTGTTGAGATTTTTCATTGACAAAATTAAATTGATCAAAGAGAAAATCTGTCCCCCTTTGTTTGGAACCCCTACTGTCTCTGAGCCCCTCTCCTCCTCTTGGTCCTCCTTCACTGCTGTATCTTTGGGTGATATTTCGGCACTAGTGAACAAGATGAAACCCTCCTCTTGCTCAGATGACGTCCTTCCTTGTAGGCTTTTTATCAAAGTATTTGATGTAATTGGCCCCTGGGTTAAAGGGGGAAAAACCCCTGTTACCAACTCTGAGGAGTATGTAAAGATGATGATGTGAAGTGAGGCTTGGTCGCCCAGTCCTGTCTCCTCTTAGAAGAAAGAATGAAAGAAGTTGTTTTTTTCTTCAAATAAATGATCATCGCATTGAAGATGTCTGACCTTTTCTTTTAGTCCAGAACAAACCATCCCTGGATATCATTACTGCTCAACTTTCTCAGAGAGAGAAGTTTCTTTGGCTTCTCGTTGATCATGAAACCAAAGGCCTGGGATTTGACGCTTCACTTGAAGGTTTGTGGCTAAAAACCATCCTAGCATTTTACAAACTCATCGAAAGGTGTGAACAAGTAAAAAGGATTCAAAAAAGCCCAATGAAGCCTCTGTGAGCAGCGCATTAGTCTCTCTCCGCAAACATGATCAACGACGTTGACGCCGGCGGTGATGGAACCATCAACTTCCCAGAGTTTCTGACGATGATGGAGAGAAAAATGGAAACGGACAAAAAAGATGAAATATTTGAGGCAATGAGGGGATTTGACAGGAATGCAGACGGATACATCAGCACAGATGAGCTGCATTACTTCCTTTTGAACATGGGGGTGAAAATAACAGACGAGGAGGTGGAGATGATGATCAGAGAAGCAGATATTGATGGAGACAAACAAGTCAACTATGAAGAGTTTACAAAAATGATGACTTCAAAGTAAAGCTTGGTCGCCCAGTCCTGTCTCCTCTTAGAAGAAAGAATGAAATAAGTTTTAATTACCTTTTAGAAAATAAAATATCTTGTTTTTTTCTTTTTCTGTATCAAAAATATTGAACATTAAAATCAAATTTCCTTCTGTCCACACAGAAGAATAAAAACACAGAAACATCATCATAATAAAGTGATTCTATGTTGATTCAATTCAGTTTCTTTATTTGTCCACTGGGTGGCGCAGTCAGAGACGGGAGCAGATATTTGAGCGTCAGGTGTTTGTGAAGGAGACACACATGTGTTTGTTTCTGTGACAACTTTCATTCTTTTCTTCTTGGTTATTGAGACTGTTATTTGGAAAGTATTTGGTTTTTCCTTCAAATAAATGATCATCGCATTGAAGATATTGGACCTTTTATTTTAGTCCAGAACACCAGAACCAGTTGGTCCAGTTCACACATAAGAACATGTAGTTCAGGAACATTGATCAGACGCTACAATGAACTAATTACTTGCATGTAGTATGTTATGTTGTGTGTAGTAAGTTATCTCAAGACACTAAACAGTTGAAGTAAGACTATAGTTGATTAAGGAAAAACAGATAAATTAAACAAGAAGTGAAACACTGTGCAGTGAGCTATGGCGAGGAAAAACTTCCTTTTAGAAGAAACCTGGAGCAGAACCAGACTCATTGTTGACGGCCTCCTGCTTTGACCGGCTGGGAGGAAGGATGGGGGGGTAGACAGATGGATAAGGAGAGGAGTGAGGGAGGATATAGTGAGAGAAAAGAGGAGAGTGTAGGAGAGTCCATGGAGGTGCTGGAGAGAACTCTGGATCTGATGACGTGGTGAAGATCCTGGATCAGCAGCAGCTCTGGAGGTCCTGGGGCTCCTGAGAGAAATAAAAAGGTGTTTAAAAAGGTGATGAATGTAATGCAGAAAAGAAGGATAAACAGAGCTGGTGTCTAAAACTCTCCAGCATTCTCAGCCTTTAGCAGCTAAGATAAACAGTTAAGTTAGTTATAGCAGCTAAGATAAACAGTTAAGTTAGTTATAGCAGCTAAAGATAAACAGTTAAGTTAGTTATAGCAGCTAAAGATAAACAGTTAAGTTAGTTAAGATAAACAGTTAAGTTAGTTATAGCAGCTAAGATAAACAGTTAAGTTAGTTATAGCAGCTTAAGATAAACAGTTAAGTTAGTTATAGCAGCTAAGATAAACAGTTAAGTTAGTTATAGCAGCTAAAGATAAACAGTTAAGTTAGTTATAGCAGCTAAAGATAAACAGTTAAGTTAGTTATAGCAGCTAAGATAAACAGTTAAGTTAGTTATAGCAGCTAAAGATAAACAGTTAAGTTAGTTATAGCAGCTAAAGATAACAGTTAGTTATAGCAGCTAAAGATAAACAGTTAAGTTAGTTATAGCAGCTAAGATAAACAGTTAAGTTAGTTATAGCAGCTAAAGATAAACAGTTAAGTTAGTTATAGCAGCTAAAGATAAACAGTTAAGTTAGTTATAGCAGCCTAAGATAAACAGATGAGTTAGTTATAGCAGCTAAGATAAACAGTTAGGTTAGTTATAGCAGCTAAAGATAAACAGTTAAGTTAGTTATAGCAGCTAAAGATAAACAGTTAAGTTAGTTATAGCAGCTTAAGATAAACAGTTAAGTTAGTTATAGCAGCTAAAGATAAACAGTTAAGTTAGTTATAGCAGCTAAAGATAAACAGTTAAGTTAGTTATAGCAGCTAAGATAAACAGTTAAGTTAGTTATAGCAGCTAAGATAAACAGTTAAGTTAGTTATAGCAGCTAAAGATAAACAGTTAAGTTAGTTATAGCAGCTAAAGATAAACAGTTAAGTTAGTTATAGCAGCTAAAGATAAACAGTTAAGTTAGTTATAGCAGCTAAGATAAACAGTTAAGTTAGTTATAGCAGCTAAAGATAAACAGTTTAAAGATAAACAGTTAAGTTAGTTATAGCAGCTAAAGATAAACAGTTAAGTTAGTTATAGCAGCTAAAGATAAACAGTTAAGTTAGTTATAGCAGCTAAGGATAAACAGTTATTAGTTATAGCAGCTAAAGATAAACAGTTAAGTTAGTTATAGCAGCCAAGATAAACAGTTAAGTTAGTTATAGCAGCTAAAGATAAACAGTTAAGTTAGTTATAGCAGCTAAAGATAAACAGTTAAGTTAGTTATAGCAGCTAAAGATAAACAGTTAAGTTAGTTATAGCAGCTAAAGATAAACAGTTAAGTTAGTTATAGCAGCTAAAGATAAACAGTTAAGTTAGTTATAGCAGCTAAAGATAAACAGTTAAGTTAGTTATAGCAGCTAAAGATAAACAGTTAAGTTAGTTATAGCAGCTTAAGATAAACAGTTAAGTTAGTTATAGCAGCTAAAGATAAACAGTTAAGTTAGTTATAGCAGCTAAAGATAAACAGTTAAGTTAGTTATAGCAGCTAAAGATAAACAGTTAAGTTAGTTATAGCAGCTAAAGATAAACAGTTAAGTTAGTTATAGCAGCTAAAGATAAACAGTTAAGTTAGTTATAGCAGCTAAAGATAAACAGTTAAGTTAGTTATAGCAGCCTAAGATAAACAGTTAAGTTAGTTATAGCAGCTAAGATAAACAGTTAAGTTAGTTATAGCAGCTAAAGATAAACAGTTAAGTTAGTTATAGCAGCTAAAGATAAACAGTTAAGTTAGTTATAGCAGCTAAAGATAAACAGAAGTTAGTTATAGCAGCTAAGATAAACAGTTAAGTTAGTTATAGCAGCTAAAGATAAACGTTAGTTAACAAAAAAAAGTTAGTTATAGCAGCTAAAGATAAACAGTTAAGTTAGTTATAGCAGCTAAAGATAAACAGTTAAGTTAGTTATAGCAGCTAAGATAAACAGTTAAGTTAGTTATAGCAGCTAAAGATAAACAGTTAAGTTAGTTATAGCCAGCAAAGATAAAGATAAGTATTATAGCAGCTAAGATAAACAGTTAAGTTAGTTATAGCAGCTAAAGATAAACAGTTAAGTTAGTTATAGCAGCTAAAGATAAACAGTTAAGTTAGTTATAGCAGCTAAAGATAAACAGTTAAGTTAGTTATAGCAGCTAAAGATAAACAGTTAAGTTAGTTATAGCAGCTAAAGATAAACAGTTTAAGTTAGTTATAGCAGCTAAAGATAAACAGTTAAGTTAGTTATAGCAGCTAAAGATAAACAGTTAAGTTAGTTATAGCAGCTAAAGATAAACAGTTTAGTTAGTTATAGCAGCTAAAGATAAACAGTTAAGTTAGTTATAGCAGCTAAAGATAAACAGTTTTGTTAGTTATAGCAGCTAAGATAAACAGTTTTGTTAGTTATAGCAGCTAAAGATAAACAGTTAAGTTAGTTATAGGCTTTATCGAAAAGTAAGGTTTTAAGATTGTTTTTAAACATAGAGAGGGTGTCTGCCCTCCGGACTGAAGCCGGTAGTTTGTTCCACAGCAGAGGGGCTTGAAAACTGAAGGCCCTGGCTCCAAATCTACATTTAGAGATTTGTGGTATAACTAATAGATCAGAGTTTAAGGATCGTAAGGTCCTTTGAGGGTTGATAAGTTTGGATTAAATCTTTAATGTATGTTGATGCTAGACCATGTAAGGCTTTATAGGTTAGGAGAAGGATTTTAAATTGTATTCTAAATTCTACAGGAAGCCAATGTTAGGAAGACAGTACAGGTGTGTTCGCGCCTCTTAGTCTTAGTCAGGACACGAGCTGCAGATGAATGAGGTGAAGATTCTGAGAGACTTTTTAGAACATCCTGACAGAAGAGAGTTACAATAGTCCAGCCTGGAGGTTACAAAAGATGAGCTTCTCAGCATCTAAAGGAAGGAAGTGCCTGATTTTTGAAATGTTACGAAGGTGGAAGTAAGCAGTCCGTGAGATTTGTTTTATGTGTGATTTAAAAGAAAATCCCCCCCAAAAGCCAACCATCTTTTTCTTTGGGGTGGTGTTGGGGGGAGGGCCCTTCCTGTCAGAGATTCTTTTGTTTTGGTTTTTCTGGTTTGTGGTTTTTTTTTTTCTTTTTCCCTTTTTTTTTTTTTTTTTTTTTGGGGTTTTTTTTTTTTTTTTTTTTTTTTTTTTTTTTTTTTTTTTTTTTTTTTTTTTTTTTTTTTTTTTTTTTTTTTTTTTGTTTTTTTTTTTTTTTTTTTTTTTTTTTTTTTTTTTTTTTTTTTTTTTGTTTTTTTTTTTTTTTTTTTTTTTTTTTCTTTTTTTTTTTTTTAGCAGTCCGTGAGATTTTTTTTATGTGTAATTACAGGACTGTAGTTGTGTACTGCTGTTGATATGTGTGATATCTGTAGTTCAGGACTGTGGTAGCTGTTGATATCTGTAATACAGGACTGTAGTTGTGTAGCTGTTGATATGTGTAATACAGGACTGTAGTTGTGTAGCTGTTGATATCTGTAATACAGGACTGTAGTTGTGTAGCTGTTGATATGTGTAATACAGGACTGTAGTTGTGTAGCTGTTGATATGTGTAATACAGGACTGTAGTTGTGTAGCTGTTGATATGTGTAATACAGGACTGTAGTTGTGTAGCTGTTGATATCTGTAATACAGGACTGTAGTTGTGTAGCTGTTGATATCTGTAATACAGGACTGTAGTTGTGTAGCTGTTGATATCTGACTGTACTACAGGACTGTAGTTGTGTAGCTGTTGATATCTGTAATACAGGACTGTAGTTGTGTAGCTGTTGATATCTGTAATACAGGACTGTAGTTGTGTAGCTGTTGATATCTGTAATACAGGACTGTAGTTGTGTAGCTGTTGATATCTGTAATACAGGACTGTAGTTGTGTAGCTGTTGATATCTGTAATACAGGACTGTAGTTGTGTAGCTGTTGATATCTGTAATACAGGACTGTAGTTGTGTAGCTCTGTTGATATGTGTAATACAGGACTGTAGTTGTGTAGCTGTTGATATCTGTAATACAGGACTGTAGTTGTGTAGCTGTTGATATCTGTAATACAGGACTGTAGTTGTGTAGCTGTTGATATCTGTAATACAGGACTGTAGTTGTGTAGCTGTTGATATCTGTAATACAGGACTGTAGTTGTGTAGCTGTTGATATCTGCTTCATGGACAAGTAGAGTTGGGTGTCATCAGCATAAGAGTGAAAGTTTATAGAGTGTCTTCTGATCAAGTTAAGATTTAAACCAGTTTAGTTCCACGTATGTCTATATGGTTTTCTAGCCTCTGTAGAAGGATTTGGTGTCAACAGTGTCAAATGCACTGAGATCTAGAAGAACAAGAACTGAAACATGGGTCGGGGACAGTGATGGGATTTTCTCTAGAGACACTTGGATGAACAATCAGGTAAATATGACAAACCTGATGATTCCTCACGACACACTTCAGTGCTGCTGAACTCTGCTTGAACTTCTGCTTCAATCTGGAGTCACTTTTATAAAGTCTTATGAAATGAGCTCCTTGGCAGACGTATGTTCTGTTGGACATCAATCAATGGCATCAAGATATGAAAAGATTAAATGTTAAAACGTTGACATTATTTTAATTGAAACGTTTTAAAGATTTTACTGCTTTTTTTAATCATTACATTCATTCATTTATATGTTGAAATTGAGAATTTGTTATTTTTCTTTGAATAAATGAATTATATTTAATGATTAATTATTCGTAGACTTTTTCATTTATTAAATTCAATTAAATTAAATTATTTATTAATTTAACAATTAAAACATAACAAATATTGAATAATTGAAATTAAAATATAACAAATATTGAATAATTTAAATTAAAACATAACAAATATTGAATAATTGAAATTAAAATATAACAAATATTGAATAATTGAAATTAAAATATAATAAATATTTAATAATTTAAATTAAAATATAACAAATATTAAATCATCAAAATTATTTCAACCTTTTAATATTTGAAAAACCAAATGAAACCCTTCAATATTCTGACGGCACTGATGTTCTTCACTGATGTTCTTCACTGATGTTCTTCACTGATGTTCTTCACTGATGTACTTCACTGATGTTCTTCACTGATGTTCTTCACTGATGTTCTTCACTGATGTTCTTCACTGATGTTCTTCACTGATGTTCTTCACTGATGTTCTTCACTGATGTTCTTCACTGATGTTCTTCACTGATGTTCTTCACTGATGTTCTTCACTGATGTTCTTCACTGATGTTCTTCACTGATGTTCTTCACTGATGTTCTTCACTGATGTTCTTCACTGATGTTCTTCACTGATGTTCTTCACTGATGTTCTTCACTGATGTTCTTCACTGATGTTCTTCACTGATGTTCTTCACTGATGTTCTTCACTGATGTTCTTCACTGATGTTCTTCACTGATGTTCTTCACTCTGGTACCAGAGCCGTCGCAGCACAGAAGTCAACATTTCTCTCCACGAACTGAAGCATGATGGGAAAATATCAGTTTCTATTTCTGGCAGCTTTGATTGGATCCTTGTGTGCAGGTAACTTTATATAGTATTTGATACAAGTTGATCACAATTGTACGATATTAGTTTAATTTCTTATGAAATAATATTAAACATGTTTATTATCATTTCTTTCCTTCTGAAGGACGAACAGACTCTGACATGACTCAGCAACTAACAGAGGAACAGATCACAGAGTTCAAGGACACTTTCTCCTTGTTTGACAAGGATGGCGACGACATCATCACCAACGAAGAACTTGGTTCCGTCATCAGGTCACTGGGTCAGAACCCCACAGAGGCTGAGCTGCAAGACATGATCAACGACGTTGACGCCGGCGGTGATGGAACCATCAACTTCACAGAGTTTCTGACTATGATGGAGAGAAAAATGGAAACAGAAAAAAAGGGTGAAATCACAGATGTTTCTTGAGGAGTCAGTAGATCATCAAACTCAGATGTTTCTTGAAGGAGTCAGTAGATCATCAAACACACATGTTTCTTGAAGGAGTCAGTAGATCATCAAACACAGATGTTTCTTGAAGGAGTCAGTAGATCATCAAACACAGATGTTTCTTGAAGGAGTCAGTAGATCATCAAACACAGATGTTTCTTGAAGGAGTCAGTAGATCATCAAACACAGATGTTTCTTGAAGGAGTCAGTAGATCATCAAACACAGATGTTTCTTGAAGGAGTCAGTAGATCATCAAACACAGATGTTTCTTGAAGGAGTCAGTAGATCATCAAACACAGATGTTTCTTGAAGGAGTCAGTAGATCATCAAACACAGATGTTTCTTGAAGGAGTCAGTAGATCATCAAACACAGATGTTTCTTGAAGGAGTCAGTAGATCATCAAACACAGATGTTTCTTGAAGGAGTCAGTAGATCATCAAACACAGATGTTTCTTGAAGGAGTCAGTAGATCATCAAACACAGATGTTTCTTGAAGGAGTCAGTAGATCATCAAACACAGATGTTTCTTGAAGGAGTCAGTAGATCATCAAACACAGATGTTTCTTGAAGGAGTCAGTAGATCATCAAACACAGATGTTTCTTGAAGGAGTCAGTAGATCATCAAACACAGATGTTTCTTAAAGGAGTCAGTAGATCATCAAACACAGATGTTTCTTGAAGGAGTCAGTAGATCATCAAACACAGATGTTTCTTGAAGGAGTCAGTAGATCATCAAACACAGATGTTTCTTGAAGGAGTCAGTAGATCATCAAACACAGATGTTTCTTGAAGGAGTCAGTAGATCATCAAACACAGATGTTTCTTGAAGGAGTCAGTAGATCATCAAACACAGATGTTTCTTGAAGGAGTCAGTAGATCATCAAACACAGATGTTTCTTGAAGGAGTCAGTAGATCATCAAACACAGATGTTTCTTGAAGGAGTCAGTAGATCATCAAACACAGATGTTTCTTGAAGGAGTCAGTAGATCATCAAACACAGATGTTTCTTGAAGGAGTCAGTAGATCATCAAACACAGATGTTTCTTGAAGGAGTCAGTAGATCATCAAACACAGATGTTTCTTGAAGGAGTCAGTAGATCATCAAACACAGATGTTTCTTGAAGGAGTCAGTAGATCATCAAACACAGATGTTTCTTGAAGGAGTCAGTAGATCATCAAACACAGATGTTTCTTGAAGGAGTCAGTAGATCATCAAACACAGATGTTTCTTGAAGGAGTCAGTAGATCATCAAACACAGATGTTTCTTGAAGGAGTCAGTAGATCATCAAACACAGATGTTTCTTGAAGGAGTCAGTAGATCATCAAACACAGAGATGGTTCCAAAGCTTGGACAGGAGTCAGAGGTTTCTCCTCATCAGATACAGATGTTTCTTGAACATCAGTAGATCATCAAACACAGATGTTCTTGACAGTGTAGGTCATCAAACACAGAGGTGGTTCCAAAGCTTAGGAGCAACCGTCTGGGAGGTTTTCTCTCCTCTCCGGAGGTAGGTCAGGCACCATCCGTTTTTTTTCCCCCCGGGCCCCCCGGGCCCGCCCTGGGTTGGTTTTTTCTGGATCAGATCAAACATTAACACAAACCAGACCATCTCAGAGAGCAGGTGTAGATTTCATCAAAAAAAAACATCAACAGTTGATTTTTATTTAGCTCATCTAGAAAATAACTTACTCCATAAAACTGTCTGGTCTTTATTTTTGTCACAAACTGTATATGAACAAAATAAATCTAAATGCTGGTATTTTTCATGGGACCGAGCCGAATGTGGAGGCGGGCCATAAAATCTGATAATCAATAAACATAACTGATAAACGAAGATGTGATCTAAAGATTGCAGCATCGAGACACTTTCAAGGTGAGGAAGAAAAAAAAACTTTTTTTAACTTTTTTAACTTTTTCAAATTAAATTAATACAGAGACGAGAGAGAGACAGAGATCTTTCAATTATAAATACATGATAAACAATATATTCACAATCAATTGTAAATTGGAAGATTTAATTTTAATTTTTGTTTTTACATTTAAAAATGAAACATCAAGAGTTCATTCCATTAATTCAGATATAAATATTCTAAATTCTACTTTTTTTTATTGGTGACCTTTTTAATACATTATAAAAATGTTGATATGAAAGTGTCAAAATATCATTTTTAAACGTAATTAAAAAATAAACTTCAAGCTTTAATACAAATATCATTGCCCCGAAATCCTGTCGGTGAAAACCAGAAACAGGAGACAAACATTTAAAAATAAAATATAACAAATATTGAATAATTGAAATTAAAATAAAATAAATATTAGAATCATTGACATTTTTTCAACCTTTCAATATTTGAAGAACAAATGAAACCCTTCAATATTCTGACGGCTCATCGAGCTATTTTGATCGCGGGGTTGAATTAACAGGTGAGGAGCTGAAGCTGATGAGTGTAGAGTTTAGAAGGCTTACGATGTAAAGTAAAGCTTGGTCGCCCAGACTTGTCTCCTCTAAGAAGAACGAATGAAAGAAGTTTTAACTACTTATTAGAAATTAAAATGTCTTGTTTTTTTTCTGTTTCTGTATATAAATGATAGAACATTGAAATCAAATTTCCTTCTGTCCACACAGGAGAATAAAAAACACAGAAACATCGTAATAATGTAGTGAATAAAAGTCCAACATGGATTAAATACCAGCTTTAGTTGAACTTTCACTTCAATGATTAGAATTCATTTAAATCCAAGTGTGTTTTATTTTGAAGGAGTTGGTCACGTTATGAAACAATAGACATGAATTAGATCAATAAATGTAACATTTAACAAAGAACTGATGGATTTGTGTTTGTTTAAGTTTTTACATCCAGAACTTCTTCTTCATAGAGTGAGTGACGTCATCACAGCATCATCAGTGTCGACTCACAACATCTCAACCAACAACTGTGAGCAGATCATTAGTCTCTCTGCAAACATGAGCTCATACAGGGTCGACAGTCATGGGATTTCTGAAGGTTTAAGTCATCAAGGTCTTCATGTGATCTCCTGAGGTCACAGTGAGTCGTGAACATCCATCAACTCGACACACGAGGAGCTGAAATATCAGAGAAAAAGTTGTTCGTCTTTGTGTTAATGTGAATTCTCAAGGTTGAACTCTGACCCTGCAGACATGACCCTGACACGCCCCGATCCGGTCCAACCAGTTCTGTGGCTCTGGTAGGAAGTACATCAGTGCCATCAGAATATTGAATGGTTTCATTTATTTGTTCAAATATTGAAAGGATGAATTCATTTCCATTCTTCAATATTTTGTAGCCAGATCCACCACAAGGCTCCTGGAGGACGTTGGCTTCAGGCTCAACAAAAGGCCCTCAATCTCCATCATTATGACTGAGCTGATCATCATGAGATATTAACAACAAGTCCTTTTGGTCATATTTTTATTTCAATTATTCAATATTTTTTGACATGACAAAGTGTCAACTTTGTTTTGAAATTTAAAATGATTCAAATTGTTTTAAATATTGAATTTAAAATATAACAAACATTGAATAATTGAAATTAAAATATAACAAATATTGAATCATTGAAATTAAAATATAACAAACATTGAATCATTGAAATTAAAATATAACAAACATTGAATCATTGAAATTAAAATATAACAAACATTGAATAAATGATATTAAAATATAACAAACATTGAATAATTGAAATTAAAATATTACAAATATTGAATAATTGAAATTAAAATATAACAAACATTGAATAATTGAAATTAAAATATAACAAACATTGAATCATTGAAATTAAAATATAACAAACATTGAATCATTGAAATTAAAATATAACAAACATTGAATAATTGAAATTAAAATATTACAAATATTGAATCATTGAAATTAAAATATAACAAACATTGAATAATTGAAATTAAAATATAACAAACATTGAATCATTGAAATTAAAATATAACAAACATTGAATAAATGATATTAAAATATAACAAACATTGAATAATTGAAATTAAAATATTACAAATATTGAATAATTGAAATTAAAATATAACAAACATTGAATAATTGAAATTAAAATATAACAAACATTGAATCATTGAAATTAAAATATAACAAACATTGAATCATTGAAATTAAAATATAACAAACATTGAATCATTGAAATTAAAATATAACAAACATTGAATAATTGAAATTAAAAATATTACAAATATTGAATCATTGAAATTAAAATATAACAAACATTGAATAATTGAAATTAAAATATAACAAACATTGAATCATTGAAATTAAAATATAACAAACATTGAATCATTGAAATTAAAATATAACAAACATTGAATAATTGAAATTAAAATATTACAAATATTGAATCATTGAAATTAAAATATAACAAACATTGAATAATTGAAATTAAAATATAACAAACATTTAATAATTGAAATTAAAATATTACAAATATTGAATAATTGAAATTAAAATATTACAAATATTGAATAATTGAAATTAAAATATTACAAATATTGAATAATTGAAATTAAAATATAACAAACATTGAATAATTGAAATTAAAATATAACAAACATTGAATAATTGAAATTAAAATATTACAAATATTAGAATCATTGAAATTATTTCAACCTTTCAATATTTGAAGAACAAATGAAACCCTTCAATATTCTGACGGCACTGATGTTCTTCACTGATGTTCTTCACTGATGTTCTTCACTGATGTTCTTCACTGATGTTCTTCACTGATGTTCTTCACTGATGTTCTTCACTGATGTTCTTCACTCTGGTACCAGAGCCGTCGCAGCACAGAAGTCAACATTTCTCTCCACGAACTGAAGCATGATGGGAAAATATCAGTTTCTATTTCTGGCAGCTTTGATTGGATCCTTGTGTGCAGGTAACTTTATATAGTATTTGATACAAGTTGATCACAATTGTACGATATTAGTTTAATTTCTTATGAAATAATATTAAACATGTTTATTATCATTTCTTTCCTTCTGAAGGACGAACAGACTCTGACATGACTCAGCAACTAACAGAGGAACAGATCACAGAGTTCAAGGACACTTTCTCCTTGTTTGACAAGGATGGCGACGACATCATCACCAACGAAGAACTTGGTTCCGTCCAGACCCGGCGGCATAGGCGGTTATTCAGGGGCCATCCTCGCCCCCAGAGTCAGCCGTGGCAGCCGAGGCTGGAAGAAGGTAGTTTTATTTCCATAAGAGTTCAACCCTCTGCTCTGTCGAACGAAGCCAAAGCGCTGTTACACCTGTTACAGGTGATGTAAATGTACAATGTTGTGGCTCAACTCTGTAGTTATTTCCATGTGAGAACAAACAACAACAACAACAGCAGGGATTGAAAATATGTTTATGATCTTCTTCGATCTGTCAACACACATCCATCAATGTCAAGAGAACAGCGCACCCAAGTGGTCATTAGGTTCCACTACAGTTATTGTTATCATTTGACATTAATGGTTACAGTTGCTTATACAGTCATTGGTTTTGGTTTTCAGTTTGAACATCAGTGATACGCTGACAAGAAAAAGTAACAAGGAGAGCAGGAAGCAGCTTCATCCATGTCTACTGAACACACACTGAAGTCAACCTGAACCCTGGAGTGAACCTTCAAACTGAGAGTCGCTGCAGCTAAAGCTTCACTTGAACTCACCAAGACCTTGGACTTCGGCTCAGTTCAGTGTTTTTATTGTACCTTTTAAAAACAAGGCTCCTGTAGAAAAGACTAAATATATTGTCATGATGGTCATTTGGTGACCTTTAAAAAAACATATTTCTCAGCATCTGGGCTTCATCAAGTATCAAACAGATGACATGAATTTGTTCAATCCAGTGTTCAGGTTGACTTCAGTGCTTATGTTTTAAGTAGAAGTGAAGCTGTGATGCTTCAGTTTAATACATGGACACAGAACTAAACTTTGTTGTTAGATTTTTTTAGATTTTGGGATCAACCGTCACTTTTTAGTAATGGGAGAATTATTTCTCTGTACTGAGCGAGTCGACCCAGAGCCGTCGTTCAGTCTGAAGTCAATACGTTTTTAGGTTGAAAAGTTTGCCCCCCTGACTAAATGTAATGCCCCCCTTAAATGTTTTTCTGCAGCCGGGTCTGGTTCCGTCATCAGGTCACTGGGTCAGAACCCCACAGAGGCTGAGCTGCAAGACATGATCAACGACGTTGACGCCGGCGGTGATGGAACCATCAACTTCACAGAGTTTCTGACGATGATGGAGAGAAAAATGGAAATAGAAAAAAAAAAATGAAATCTTTATTGTATTCCGATTATCTGACAACAATATGGACGGAAACCTCAGCACAGATGAACTGCGTCACTATATGATGAGCGCGGGTGTTGTAGTAACACGTGAGGAGGTGGAGATGATGATCAGAGAAGCAGATGTTGATGGAGACGAACAAGTCAACTATGAAAAGTTTAGAAAGATGTTGCTTGTAAAGTAAAGCTTGGTCGCCCAGTCCTGTCTCCTCTTAGAAGAAAGAATGAAATAAGTTTTAATTACCTTTTAGAAAATAGAATATGTTGTTTTTTCTTTTTCTGTATCATAATATTGAACATTGAAATCAAATATCCTTCTGTCCACACAGAAGAATAAAAACACACAGAAACATCATCATAATAAAGTGATTCTATGTTGATTCAATTCAGTTTCTTATTTGTCCACTGGGTGGCGCAGTCAGAGACAGGAGCAGGTATTTGAGCGTCAGGTGTTTGTGAAGGAGACACACATGTGTTTGTTTCTGTGACAACTTTCATTCTTTTCTTCTTGGTTATTGTGACTGTTATTTGGAAAGTATTTCATTTTTTCCTTCAAATAAATGATCATCGCATTGAAGATATTGGACCTTTTATTTTAGTCCAGAACACCAGAACCAGTTGGTCCAGTTCACACATAAGAACATGTAGTTCAGGAACATTGATCAGATGCTACAATGAACTAATTACTTGCTTGTAGTATGTTATGTTGTGTGTAGTAAGTTATCTCAAGACACTATACAGTTGAAGTAAGACTATAGTTGATTAAGGAAAAACAGATCAATTAAACAAGAAGTGAAACACTGTGCAGTGAGCTATGGCGAGGAAAAACTTCCTTTTAGAAGAAACCTGGAGCAGAACCAGACTCATTGTTGACGGCCTCCTGCTTTGACCGGCTGGGAGGAAGGATGGGGGGGTAGACAGATGGATAAGGAGAGGAGTGAGGGAGGATATAGTGAGAGAAAAGAGGAGAGTGTAGGAGAGTCCATGGAGGTGCTGGAGAAAACTCTGGATCTGATGACGTGGTGAAGATCCTGGATCAGCAGCAGCTCTGGAGGTCCTGGAGCTCCTGAGAGAAATAAAAAGGTGTTTAAACAGGTGATGAATGTAATGCAGAAAAGAAGGATAGACAGAGCTGCTGTCTAAAACTCCTCCAGCATTCTCAGCCTAAGATAAACAGTTAAGTTAGTTATAGCAGCTAAAGATAAACAGTTAAGTTAGTTATAGCAGCTAAAGATAAACAGTTAAGTTAGTTATAGCAGCTAAGATAAACAGTTAAGTTAGTTATAGCAGCTAAGATAAACAGTTAAGTTAGTTATAGCAGCTAAGATAAACAGTTAAGTTAGTTATAGCAGCTAAAGATAAACAGTTAAGTCTTAGTCTTAGTCAGGACACGAGCTGCAGATGAATGAGCTGAAGATTCTGAGAGACTTTTTAGAACATCCTGACAGAAGAGAGTTACAATAGTCCAGCCTGGAGGTTACAAAAGCGTGGATGAGCTTCTCAGCAGCATCTAAAGGAAGGAAGTGCCTGATTTTTGAAAAGTTACGAAGGTGGAAGTAAGCAGTCCGTGAGATTTGTTTTATGCTCTGCGCGCCTGTCAGTGACGCGGCGTCGTCAGTGACGTCATCGGTGCTGAATGTGGGACTTCTTAATGTTCGCTCCATTACTAATAAATCCTTTATTCTTAATGATCTTTTCACAAGAGTTAATATGGATTTATTATGTCTTTCTGAGACTTGGCAGAGAGAGGAAGAGTTTATTCATCTGAACGAACTCTGTCCAGTAGGGAGCGCTGTCCTGGGGAAGCCTCGCCTCTCTGGTTGTGGGGGAGGTCTTGCTACTGTTTTTAGGGAGAGTTGTTCTTGCAAAGTGATTCAGACACAGGAATTCACATCTTTTGAATCTCAGATGATCTTGGTTGGTTCTACAAGACCTTTCTATTGTGTGTCAATCTACCGTCCGCCTGGTCCTGTGGCGATGTTCTTGAAAGACTTCAGTGACTTCTTATCTTCCATTATTCAAATGGAATCTGTCCTTATTCTTGGAGACTTTAATCTTCATGTTGATGACGTCACATCTTGTTCTGCTAAAGAACTTTTAACTTTAACAGAAGCCTTTAATTTTGAGCAACATGTTTCTGAACCCACTCATCAAAAAGCCCACATTTTAGACTTAGTTTTTACTCTTGGCCTGAACATTTCTAATGTATCTGTACATGATGTCCATCTGAGTGATCATTCTCTTGTTTAACCTGGACTTCATCCCTGAACCTAAGCCTTTGAAAGTTAGGTCTCAGAGGCGTGTCATCTCAGCCGATACTGCAGACAGTTTTTCTGCTATGTTTGACCCTCTTTCCTTTGATGACTGCCCAGACGTGGACAGTTTGATTCACTGTTTCACTGATCATTGTGTTGAAATACTGGATCAAGTGGCACCTGTTAAATCGAACTTGAAAATTCAGAAAAAACGGTGCCCTTGGACAAATGAAGATCTCCTGAGTCTGAAGAGACTTTGTCGAAAGACTGAGCGTCTCTGGAAGTCTACCAAACTTGAGGTGCACAGACTTCACCTCAGGGATCTGATGTCTTCTTACAATGAGATGGTAGAAACTGCTAGATCTGATTACATCAGAAAACTGGTAGCAGCAAATAGGAAAAACCCCAAAGTTTTGTTTGACACGATTAATTCTCTCGTGTCTCCTGCTCCTCAAATCACACCTGTCTTCTGTGAAGCTGACAGCAATGCATTGTTGAGATTTTTCATTGACAAAATTAAATTGATCAAAGAGAAAATATGTCCCCCTTTGTTTGGAACCCCTACTGTCTCTGAGCCCCTCTCCTCCTCTTGGTCCTCCTTCACTGCTGTATCTTTGGGTGATATTTCGGCACTAGTGAACAAGATGAAACCCTCCTCTTGCTCAGATGACGTCCTTCCTTGTAGGCTTTTTATCAAAGTATTTGATGTAATTGGCCCCTGGGTTACCAATATGGTGAACCTCTCTCTTTCCACAGGGGTTTTTCCCAATGCATTTAAACATGCCATTGTGGAGCCTCTGCTCAAAAAACCAGGCTTAGACCCAACTGACCTCAGTAATTTCAGGCCTATTTCTAAGCTCCCTTTCTTGTCCAAGATCTTGGAGAAGGTAAGTAAGTAAGTAAGTAAGTAATATATATTTATATAGCGCTTTTCGAGACCAGGGTCACAAAGCGCTTTAACAATCAAAACAATACTCAAAACAGTACATACTTCAAAGATCAAGACAACACCGAGAACAACACAGGAGTTCGAGAAATTCAAGGAAAAGCCTGCACAAATAGAAACGTCTTAAGATGTTTCTTAAAGGAGTCAGTAGACTCCATCAAGCGCAAAGAGAGAGGAAGATTGTTCCAAAGCTTAGGAGCAACAGCCTGAAAAGATTTCTCTCCTCTGGTCCTGAGCCGTGTGCGTGGAACCATAAGTAGATTCTGATCCACAGACCTCAGAGCCCGAGCTGGGGTGTAAGGCTGGATCAGATCAGTGATGTAAGGAGGAGCCTGACCATGAATAGCTCTGAAAGTAAGAACCAGAATTTTAAAGTTGATCCTGAAAGAAACTGGAAGCCAGTGAAGAGTTTTAAGGACCGGAGAAATGTGAGTTCTTCTACTAGAGCGGGTCAGAATTCTCGCTGCAGAGTTTTGAATCAACTGCAGGCGAGACAGCTCCTTCTTGTTAAGACATGAAAACAAACTGTTACAATAGTCCAGACGAGAAGAAACAAACGCATGGATTACAAGCTCCAGATCATGTTGTGACAGCATTTTCCTAAGTTTAGAGATTTTTCTCAGTTGAAGGAAACAGTTTCTGGTCAGTTTTCTACAGTGTTGAACAAGAGACATGTCTTTATCAAATACAACACCCAGGTTTCTCAGGCTCAGTTTGACAGACTGACCTAAGTCACCCAAGTACTGACTCAACCCTGGAATCGTATCATCAGGAGCAATCACCAGAGTTTCAGTTTTGTCCACATTAAGCTGTAAAGTGTTTTCACTCAGCCATTGTTTGATTTCTAGCAAACAATTGACTAAGCTGTTCAGCCTTTGGGGCTCAGTTGGGTCAAAAGAGCAGTAGAGCTGGATGTCATCAGCAAAAATGTGATAAGAAACATCTGGAAATCTCTGAATGATTTTACCAAGGGGAATCAAGTACAGCAAAAACAATAAAGGACCCAGAACAGAACCTTGAGGGACTCCACACAACAGATCTGCCGATTCAGACCTCATTTGATTGGCAGATACACTAAAACTGCGCCCAGAAAGGTAAGATGAGAACCATTCTAACACAGACCCAGACAGTCCCACTTCATCCCTTAGTCTTCTCAGCAGGATCTGGTGATCAACTGTGTCAAAGGCTGACGACAGATCCAAGAGAACCAGAACAGTGAATTTACCAGAGTCAGCCGACATCATGATGTCACTGGACACTTTCAGTAAAAGCTGTCTCCGTAGAGTGATGTTTACGGAAGCCAGACTGAAACTTCTCATGGATGTCGCTCTGATCCAAGAACAAAGACAGCTGCTCGGACACCACCTTCTCCAAGATCTTGGACAAGAAAGGGAGCTTAGAAATAGGCCTGAAATTACTGAGGTCAGTTGGGTCTAAGCCTGGTTTTTTGAGCAGAGGCTCCACAATGGCATGTTTAAATGCATTGGGAAAAACCCCTGTGGAAAGGGAGAGGTTCACCATATTGGTAACCCAGGGGCCAATTACATCAAATACTTTGATAAAAAGCCTACAAGGAAGGACGTCATCTGAGCAAGAGGAGGGTTTCATCTTGTTCACTAGTGCTGAAATATCACCCAAAGATACAGCAGAGAAGGATGACCAAGAGGAGGAGATGGGCTCAGAGACAGTAGGGGTTCCCAACAAAGGGGGAGAGATTTTCTCTTTGATCAATTTAATTTTGTCAATGAAAAATCTCAACAATGCATTGCTGTCAGCTTCACAGAAGACCGGCGTGATTTGAGGAGCAGGAGACACGAGAGAATTAATCGTGTCAAACAAAACTTTGGGGTTTTTCCTATTTGCTGCTACCAGTTTTCTGATGTAATCAGATCTAGCAGTTTCTACCATCTCATTGTAAGAAGTCAACAGATCCCTGAGGTGAAGTCTGTGCACCTCAAGTTTAGTAGACTTCCAGAGACGCTCAGTCTTTCGACAAAGTCTCTTCAGACTCAGGAGATCTTCATTTGTCCAAGGGCACCGTTTTTTCTGAATTTTCAAGTTCGATTTAACAGGTGCCACTTGATCTAGTATTTCAACACAATGATCAGTAAAACAGTGAATCAAACTGTCCACATCTGGACAGTCATCAAAGGAAAGACGGTCAAACATAGCAGAAAAACTGTCTGCAGTATCGGCTGAGATGACACGCCTCTGAGACCTAACTTTCAAAGGCTTAGGTTCAGGGATGAAGTCCAGGTTGAACAAGACAAGAGAATGATCACTCAGATGGACATCATGTACAGATACATTAGAAATGTTCAGGCCAAGAGTAAAAACTAAGTCTAAAATGTGGCCTTTTTGATGAGTGGGTTCAGAAACATGTTGCTCAAAATTAAAGGCTTCAGTTAAAGTTAAAAGTTCTTTAGCAGAACAAGATGTGACGTCATCAACATGAAGATTAAAGTCTCCAAGAATAAGAACAGATTCCATCTGAATAATGGAAGATAAGAAGTCACTAAAGTCTTTCAAGAACATCGCCGCAGGACCAGGTGGACGGTAGATTGACACACAATAGAAAGGTCTTGTAGAACCAACCAAGATCATCTGAGACTCAAAAGAAGTCAATTCCTGTGTCTGAATCACTTTGCAAGAAAAACTCTCCCTAAAAACAGTAGCAAGACCTCCTCCACGACCAGAGAGGCGAGGCTTCCCCAGGACAGCGCTCCCTACTGGACAGAGTTCGTTCAGATGAATAAACTCTTCCTCTCTCTGCCAAGTCTCAGAAAGACATAATAAATCCAAATTAACTCTTGTGAAAAGATCATTAAGAATAAAGGATTTATTAGTAATGGAGCGAACATTAAGAAGTCCCACATTCAGCACCGATGACGTCACTGACGACGCCGCGTCACTGACAGGCGCGCAGAGCGGGATCTTTGAAGCGAACAGCGGTCACGTGGGTACCAGCTGTCACTGAAGTTCAACTCGGTTGTAAAAGTCGAATTAAAGAGAGGAAATGAAAAATCTTACCACCTTTCGTTGAGGTCTGGACAGACGGCAGCGCTGATGTGTCGTCACACACAGTGAGAGGGATGTCGATCAAACACCGATGACGTTCGATGACGTCAGAGTTGTTCCGAGCGATCGCAACTGCACGTCTCATCCTGACCTGAACTCCAGCCCGACTCGATCCCTTGTGGAAATCGCCCGGTACTCGAGAGATCAAACGATATTCCACAGAGTCCGAGTCGATGAGAAGCGGAGCCGGAAACACGTTCACCGGACGTTGGTAACGGTCGCGAGTGAAGTCCTCCATCGACTCTCTGATGTTGAAAAGAGCATCACGATCATAGATCCGAGATGCTTGAGACATATCTTAAGTGATATGAGCATAATATCCGGACAAGTAGTCGTTAAAACGAATGTTTTTGGCAATTATTGCAGGAGCTCACGTTTCAAGCAGCCGATCAAAGCCTCACGGGAAGCGGAATTGAAGAATTGTAGAAGGTGGTGTCTGAGCAGCTGTCTTTGTTCCTGGATCAGAGCGACATCCATGAGAAGTTTCAGTCTGGCTTCCGTAACAACACTCCGCAGAGCAGCTTGCTTTAAGTGTCCAGTGACATCAAGATGTCGGCTGCCTCCCCGGACCCCACTTCCCCGGTTTTCTTCTTGGATCTGTCCTCAGCCTTTGACACAGTTGATCACCAGATCCTGCTGAGAAGACTGAGGGATGAAGTGGGACTGTCTGGGTCTGTGTTAGAATGGTTCTCATCTTACCTTTCTGGGCGCAGTTTTAGTGTATCTGCCAATCAAATGAGGTCTGAATCGGCAGATCTGTTGTGTGGAGTCCCTCAAGGTTCTGTTCTGGGTCCTTTATTGTTTTTGCTGTACATGATTCCCCTCGGTAAAATCATTCAGAGATTTCCAGATGTTTCTTATCACATTTTTGCTGATGACATCCAGCTCTACTGCTCTTTTGATCCAACTGAGCCCCAGAGGCTGAACAGCTTAGTCAATTGTTTGCTAGAAATCAAACAATGAGTGAAAACACTTTACAGCTAAATGTGGACAAAACTGAACTTTTGACTTAGGTCAGTCTGTCAAACTGAGCCTGAGAAACCTGGGTGTTGTATTTGATAAAGACATGTCTCTTGTTCAACACTGAAGAAAACTGACCAGAAACTGTTTCCTTCAACTGAGAAAAATCTCTAAACTTAGGAAAATGTTGTCGGAACATGATCTGGATCTTATAATCCATGCGTTTGTTTCTTCTCGTCTGGACTATTGTAACAGTTTGTTTTCATGTCTTAACAAGAAG
Source organism: Callionymus lyra (assembly GCA_016630915.1). Taxonomy (NCBI): domain Eukaryota; kingdom Metazoa; phylum Chordata; class Actinopteri; order Syngnathiformes; family Callionymidae; genus Callionymus; species Callionymus lyra. The sequence continues at coordinate 42,008 of JACEEU010001116.1, forward strand.
GATCGTCTCGCCTGCAGTTGATTCAAAACTCTGCAGCCAGAATTCTAACCCGCTCTAGTAGAAGAACTCACATTTCTCCGATCCTTAAAATTCTTCACTGGCTTCCAGTTTCTTTCAGGATCAACTTTAAAATTCTGGTTCTTACTTTCAGATCTATTCATGGTCAGGCTCCTCCTTACAACACTGATCTGATCCAGCCTTACACCCCAGCTCGGGCTCTGAGGTCTGTGGATCAGAATCTACTTATGGTTCCACGCACACGGCTCAGGACCAGAGGAGAGAAATCTTTTCAGGCTGTTGCTCCTAAGCTTTGGAACGATCTTCTCTCTCTTTGCGCTTGATGATCTACTGACTCCTTTAAGAAACATCTTAAGACGTTTCTATTTGTTCAGGCTTTTCCTTGAATTTCTGGAACTCCTGTGTTGTTCTCAGTATTATCTTGATCTTTAAAGTATGTACTTTTTTGAGTATTGTTTTGATTGTTTAAGCGCTTTGTGACCCTGGTCTCGAAAAGCGCTATATAAATAAATATTACTTACTTACTTACTTACTTACTATGTGTGAGTTAAATGATAAATCCTCGTCAAAGCAGACACCCAGATTCTTTACAGTGGTGCTGGTAGCAGTAAAACCTCGTTTTTTTCCAGTCGGGGAAAGTTTTGGGATTCATCCATGACTTGATATGTGTATACAGGACTGTAGTTGTGTAGCTGTTGACTATGTGTAATACAGGGCTTAGTGCTGTTGTATGTGTAATACAGGACTGTAGTTGTGTCAGCTGTTGATATCTGTAATACAGGACTGTAGTTGTGTAGCTGTTGATATGTGTAATACAGGACTGTAGTTGTGTAGCTGTTGATATCTGTAATACAGGACTGTAGTTGTGTAGCTGTTGATATGTGTAATACAGGACTGTAGTTGTGTAGCTGTTGATATCTGTAATACAGGACTGTAGTTGTGTAGCTGTTGATATGTGTAATACAGGACTGTAGTTGTGTAGCTGTTGATATCTGTAATACAGGACTGTAGTTGTGTAGCTGTTGATATCTGTAATACAGGACTGTAGTTGTGTAGCTGTTGATATCTGTAATACAGGACTGTAGTTGTGTAGCTGATTTCTTTCATCTGCTTCATGGACAAGTAGAGTTGGGTGTCATCAGCATAAGAGTGAAAGTTTATAGAGTGTCTTCTGATCAAGTTAAGATTTAAACCAGTTTAGTTCCACGTATGTCTATATGGTTTTCTAGCCTCTGTAGAAGGATTTGGTGTCAACAGTGTCAAATGCACTGAGATCTAGAAGAACAAGAACTGAAACATGGGTCGGGGACAGTGATGGGATTTTCTCTAGAGACACTTGGATGAACAATCAGGTAAATATGACAAACCTGATGATTCCTCACGACACACTTCAGTGCTGCTGAACTCTGCTTGAACTTCTGCTTCAATCTGGAGTCACTTTTATAAAGTCTTATGAAATGAGCTCCTTGGCAGACGTATGTTCTGTTGGACATCAATCAATGGCATCAAGATATGAAATGATTAAATGTTAAAACGTTGACATTATTTTAATTGAAACGTTTTAAAGATTTTATTGCTTTTTTTAATCATTACATTCATTAATTTATATGTTGAAATTGAGAATTTGTTATTTTTCTTTGAATAAATGAATTATATTTAATGATTAATTATTCGTAGACTTTTTCATTTAACAATTAAAACATAACAAAATATAATTGAAATTAAAATATAAAATTGAATAATTGAAATTAAAATATAATAAATATTGAATAATTTAAATTAAAACATAACACATATTGAATAATTGAAATTAAAATATAACAAATATTAAATCATCGAAATTATTTCAACCTTTCAATATTTGAAAAACCAAATGAAACCCTTCAATATTCTGACGGCACTGATGTTCTTCACTGATGTTCTTCACTGATGTTCTTCACTGATGTTCTTCACTGATGTTCTTCACTCTGGTACCAGAGCCGTCGCAGCACAGAAGTCAACATTTCTCTCCACGAACTGAAGCATGATGGGAAAATATCAGTCTCTATTTCTGGCAGCTTTGATTGGATCCTTGTGTGCAGGTAACTTTATATAGTATTTGATACAAGTTGATCACAATTGTACGATATTAGTTTAATTTCTTATGAAATAATCAACAACATGTTTATTATCATTTCTTTCCTTCTGAAGGACGAACAGACTCTGACATGACTCAGCAACTAACAGAGGAACAGATCACAGAGTTCAAGGACACTTTCTCCTTGTTTGACAAGGATGGCGACGACATCATCACCAACGAAGAACTTGGTTCCGTCATCAGGTCACTGGGTCAGAACCCCACAGAGGCTGAGCTGCAAGACATGATCAACGACGTTGACGCCGGCGGTGATGGAACCATCAACTTCACAGAGTTTCTGACTATGATGGAGAGAAAAATGGAAACAGAAAAAAAAATAAAATTCCTTGAGGAATTCCGAACAATTGACCATAATATGGACGGATACCTCAACGCAGATGAGTTGCTTCAGATCGTTTTGAGTGAAGGGGTTCAAGTAACACGTGAGGAGGTGCAGCTGATAATGATCGGAGAAGCAGATGCTGATGGAGACAAACTAGTCAACTCTGAGGAGTATGTAAAGATGATGATGTGAAGTGAGGCTTGGTCGCCCAGTCCTGTCTCCTCTTAGAAGAAAGAATGAAAGAAGTTGTTTTTTTCTTCAAATAAATGATCATCGCATTGAAGATGTCTGACCTTTTCTTTTAGTCCAGAACGAACCATCCCTGGTTATCATTACTGCTCAACTTTCTCAGAGAGAGAAGTTTCTTTGGCTTCTCGTTGATCATGAAACCAAAGGCCTGGGATTTGACGCTTCATTTGAAGGTTTGTGGCTAAAAACCATCCTAGCATTTTACAAACTCATCGAAAGGTGTGAATAAGAAAAAGGTTTTATTAAAAACAGCCCAATGAAGCCTCTGTGAGCAGCGCATTAGTCTCTCTCCGCAAACATGTGTCGGGATCATTGATGGGATTCTTTCCATCTGTCTCTTGAAAGGTTCACTTTAACAGACGGTTCATGCGTGTGACGACAGACAGCAGGTCTGTAATGTTGTGCTTAGCATGTGGCTAACAAACAATCGTGTGCTGTTACGAACGCCACGAGGACGCAGCGGAAGATGTTGATCACATTGAGTCGATGAAAAAGATAGAAGCACAAAAGGCAACTGTAGAAAAGTGCATCAAGAATCAGGTTTAAAGATCGTGAAGTCATCACTTGCTTGATGGAACCACTGTAGTCGTTCAAGGAAACCAACGATTCGTCGTCTCGGCTGGAGTTTGACGTTTCACACCAGAGGGTTGATCTTCATCGTTGGATGTTGACGTTTCCCGCCGGTGTTGTTAGTCGTCAACATTGAAGGCAGGATCCACACGTACCAAGAGGTACAAGAAACATGTTGAATAATTGAAATTAAAATATAACAAATATTGAATAATTGAAATTAAAATAAAATAAATATTAGAATCATTGACATTTTTTCAACCTTTCAATATTTGAAGAACAAATGAAACCCTTCAATATTCTGACGGCACTGATGTTCTTCACTGATGTTCTTCACTGATGTTCTTCACTGATGTTCTTCACTCTGGTACCAGAGCCGTCGCAGCACAGAAGTCAACTCTTCTCTCCACGAACTGAAGCATGATGGGAAAATATCAGTTTCTATTTCTGGCAGCTTTGATTGGATCCTTGTGTGCAGGTAACTTTATATAGTATTTGATACAAGTTGATCACAATTGTACGATATTAGTTTAATTTCTTTGGATTAAATAAATGATAACAGAAAAATAAAACATCAAAACTGTAAAATGATTCTAAAGAAACTTGAATCGATGCATGAGTAGAAAGAGGTTTGCTGCAGGTGTGACAGAGAAGATCAAGGTGGAGGTGGGACTACATCAGGGCTCTGAGTCCCTTCTTGCTTGCCGTGGTGATGGACAGACAGACAGATGAGGTTAGACAGGAATCTCCATGGACTATGATGTTTGCAGATGGTATTGTGATCTGTGGTGAGAGCAGGTGGAGGAGAAGCTGGAGAGGTGGAGATGTTCTCTAGAAAGGAGAGGAATGAAGGTTAGTCACAGCAAGACAGAATATATGTGAGTGAAGATATGAGGAAGAAGATATGAAGAAGGAGGATTTGAAGTATTTAGGGTCAACAGTCCAGAGCAGTGGAGATTGTTGTAAAGAGGTGAAGAAACATGTTAAAGCTGGTGTAACGGGTGGAAGAAAGTGTCAGGAGACATGTTTGATAAAAGAGTATCAGCCAGAATGAAAGGAAAGATCTACAAGACAGTGGTGGGACCAGCCATGATCTATGGTCTAGAGCATATGTGTCAAACTCAAGGCCCGCGGGCCAAATGTGGCCCGCCATGTGATTTTATGTGGCCCGCGTGCCTTACCTTGACCAAGGCCCAAAAAAAAAAAAAAAAAAAAATTTTTTTTTAATTTAAAAAAAAAAAAAACTTGTCCGACAAACCAATCACACAACAGACAAAATGGTTTTCCTTCTTTTATTCGCGCTGCTTGCGTTCCCTTCTCTGACTCTGCCTCGGTCAGGTTTTCACAAGCGCAGGCACGCACGCACGCAATCCATGGCGCAGCGGCGGGTTCTCATTGCCCAGCCGAGGGGCGATGGGCCATACAGTCTGTCTGTCTGTCTGTCTCGAACCAACAACATCATCCCACCCGAGATTGTCATCCACGTTAGCATTAGCGCCGCTGCTTTGGGAAAACCGGCCGCGAGCCTTTGATGTGAGCAGCACGCGCTCTCATCGCGGCACACACACACGCACGCACGCACACACACACGCACGCACGCACACACACACGCACGCACGCACACACACAGAGTCCCTGGCCTGTCAATCGCTCCCTGTCACATGACCGATTTCAGCAGGAAAAAGTGTCGCACAAGTTGCTGGCTGCTGGCTTGTAAAGAAACCTACATTTACCCACAATGCATGCCTACCGGTATTATGTTTCCCACGATTGACGCATCACTGCTGCAGCGTCTCCAAATCAATGCCAACAGGTGGAACTGAGAAATACAAATACATCCTCGCAAAATGTCCAAGAAGAGAAAAGTTGATGCGGAGGGAAGGATATTTCAAGAAAGGTGTGAAGGCGAATACATGTTTGTGCTTCAAGGAGAAAGGTTGTGTGTCTTTTGTGTTATGAGGCAGTGTCGGTTGTCAAAGAGTACAATCTACGCCGGCATTTTGACACCAAACACGGAGCTAAGTATGCCAAATTTACTTATTTTCATAACATGACCAATGGATGGTGGAGAGCAGGGCCGGGTCTAGGCAGGGGCAAGAGTGGGCCTGGCACAATGCCCCTCAAGATTTGTGGCTGCCCCCTCATACATGCCTGTCCAGACCCGGCCCTGGTGAGGAGGGGATCCACTTGGTGTGTTCAGGCATCTACTCATCAAAAAGAATTGACACAGCCAATATATAAGCTGGGGAACCTAAAAACGTGACCAATAACTGGTTGTGAGACTTTCTTTCTTGTTGGGACATATCTCAAGACTCACCAATCTGATTTTCCTGCTATTTATTTATTTTTTCTCTGCTTGAGATGACAAGTGTGATGACAATAAAGTTTTAACTTACTACCTTACCTTGCCTTACCTTACACATGTGCATCAACAGGAAAAGTTGTTTGTCAGACTTATTTCAGTTGCAACTTATTAGTCTTGAGCTGTAAGTTTTGACTTATTTTTATGTGTAGCAATGTATTTAGTACCACATGCAAGGCTGTGTGCAGCCATTTTTATTTTTTTAAAATGTGCCATAACACACATGTTGTTAGCAGCTCATGGTTGGTTTTACAGTAGTTATGACCTCAAGTAATACATTCAAAGTCATTTAACATTAAGGAGTAGTTACATTTATTTGACATTAGCTTACATTTAGTTACATTTATAAGTTACATCTGGCCCTTTGAGGGCAGCCATTATGATGATGTGGCCCCTGATGAAAACCAGTTTGACACCCCTGGTCTAGAGACAGTGATGAAGAGGAAGCAGAGCTGGAGGTAACAGAGATGAAGATGTTGAGGTTCTCTCTGGGAGTGACGGAGATGGATCAGGAATGAGTCAATCAGAGGAACATGTGAGATGTGTTGGAGAGAAGGTCACAGAGGCCAGAATGAGATGGTCATGTACAGAGGAGGGATAGAGAGTATATTGGTAGAAGGATGCTGGGGTTGGAAGTGCAAGGCAAGAGGTCTAGAGGAAGACCAAAGAGAAGGTGTATGGATGTAAGTAAGTAAGTAAGTAATATTTATTTATATAGCGCTTTTCGAGACCAGGGTCACAAAGCGCTTAAACAATCAAAACAATACTCAAAAAAGTACATACTTTAAAGATCAAGATAATACTGAGAACAACACAGGAGTTCGAGAAATTCAAGGAAAAGCCTGAACAAATAGAAACGTCTTAAGATGTTTCTTGAAGGAGTCAGTAGATCCATCAAGAGCAAAGAGAGAGAAGATCGTTCCAAAGCTTAGGAGCAACAGCCTGAAAAGATTTCTCTCCTCTGGTCCTGAGTCGTGTGCGTGGAACCATAAGTAGATTCTGATCCACAGACCTCAGAGCCCGAGCTGGGGTGTAAAGCTGGATCAGATCAGTGATGTAAGGAGGAGCCTGACCATGAATAGATCTGAAAGTAAGAACCAGAATTTTAAAGTTGATCCTGAAAGAAACTGGAAGCCAGTGAAGAGTTTTAAGGACTGGAGAAATGTGAGTTCTTCTACTTGAGCGGATGTAGTGAGAGGACATGAAGTTGGTCAGGGTGAGAGAAAGGGATACAAAGAACAGGGTTAGAAGGAGGAGGTTGATGTGGCGACACCTGAAGGAGCAGCCGTAAGGAAAAGAAGAAGATTTTATTTGTATTTGTTTTCAAATGTGCAAATAAAGAAGTCAGTAAAGTAACAACAACAAGTGATAATGAATATCAACACGATGTTGTAAATAATCAACAACATGTTTATTATCATTTCTTTCCTTCTGAAGGACGAACAGACTCTGACATGACTCAGCAACTAACAGAGGAACAGATCACAGAGTTCAAGGACACTTTCTCCTTGTTTGACAAGGATGGCGACGACATCATCACCAACGAAGAACTTGGTTCCGTCATCAGGTCACTGGGTCAGAACCCCACAGAGGCTGAGCTGCAAGACATGATCAACGACGTTGACGCCGGCAGTGATGGAACCATCAACTTCACAGAGTTTCTGACTATGATGGAGAGAAAATGGAAACGGACAAAAAAGATGAAATATTTGAGGTAATTGGGGATTTGACAGGAATGCAGACGGATACATCAGCGCAGATGAGCTGCATTACTTCCTTTTGAACATGGGGGTGAAAATAACAGACAGGAAGTGGAGAATGATGATCAGAGAAGTGAGATGTTGATGGAGACAAACAAGTCAACTATGAAGAGTTTACAAAAATGATGACTTCAAAGTAAAGCTTGGTCGCCCAGTCCTGTCTCCTCTTAGAAGAAAGAATGAAAGAAGTTTTAATTACCTTTTAGAAAAAAATCTGTGTTTTTCTCTTTCTGTATCAAAAATATTGGACATTGAAATCAAATATCCTTCTGTCCAGACAGGAAGAATAAAAACACAGAAACATCATCATAATAAAGTGATTCTATGTTGATTCAATTCAGTTTCTTTATTTGTCCACTGGGTGGCGCAGTCAGAGACGGGAGCAGGTATTTGAGCGTCAGGTGTTTGTGAAGGAGACACACATGTGTTTGTTTCTGTGACAACTTTCATTCTTTTCTTCTTGGTTATTGTGACTGTTATTTGAAAGTATTTGGTTTTTTCCTTCAAATAAATGATCATCGCATTGAAGATATTGGACCTTTTATTTTAGTCCAGAACACCAGAACCAGTTGGTCCAGTTCACATATAAGAACATGTGGTTCAGGAACATTGATCAGACGCTACAATGAACTCATTACTTGCTTGTAGTATGTTATGTTGTGTGTAGTAAGTTATCTCAAGACACTATTCAGTTGAAGTAAGACTAAGGTAAGGTAAGGTAAGGTAAAACTTTATTGATCCCTCAGGAGGTCTCCTTCGGGAAATTGTTTTTTCCAGTAGCCAGCACCATTTCATAAACAATAAAAAATAATACATAAGAAATAAAATAAGAAGAAGAACATAAAGAGAAAGAACAAGATGACACAATCTAAGTCTAAAGATAAGGACAAAGAAAAACAACAAAGACAAAGGATACAAAGACTAACATAGAACATCCAGATACTCTCACTCCACTCCTGCCCCCCAACTCAGAATTGTACAATTTAATAGCCCGAGGAATGAATGCATTCGTGCTTCATCTGCTTCTCTGCTCACTGATGACAGTGTTCAGAGGATGACTGTCATCATCATGATGGACAGTAGTTTGTTCAATGATCTTGTTCGCCTCTGATGGACACTGGACGTGGCTTTGTCCTGGACCTCCCGAAGTCCAAGACCAGCTCCTTGGTCTTTGAGGTGTTCAGCTGCAAGTGGTTCCTGTCACTCCAGTCCACAAAGTCACGTATCAGACTCCTGTACTCGTCTTCCCTGTTGTCCCTGATGCATCCAACAATGTCAGTGTCGTCAGCATAC
>JACEEU010001117.1:0-16207 GCA_016630915.1 Callionymus lyra
ATTTGCTTATCAGGCCGACGAACGGGATCTTTCTCGCGTATCCCCGTCGCGCCTCGTCATCACGCCCATGCAGGTGATGGCGGAGCTGCGCCGCCTCCTGCCGGGCCATTCCTCTCAATGGTGCGCTCCGTTCCATGGCGTTTCTCCGCCAAACGTGACGTCATCCATGACGTTTCTCCGCCAACGTGACGTCATCCATGTCTCCGCCAAACGTGACGTCATCCATGCCGCCGGGATTTTTTTGACAACGCTCATCGGCGGTCAAACCCCGTCAGCGCATGTCAACACGGAAGTGAAGTAAACACAGCTGATCAAGCCGGTCTCGTGGACATTTGCTTATCTGGAAACAAAGCACATGGTGGAGTCTGCCCTTCATTCGTGTGGACAGACTCCGTTATTACAGTCTCGGTATGACCCGGACGAAGGGTTTAAAACCTCCTCCGAACTGTGTTCTGAGAGGGAAACTCTCGCCGTCTATGAACGGCGGAGCATGTTAGCTTAGCATTAGCGGTGAAAGTCTCTAATGACGCCTGTGAATACGTCACACTCACAGGCGGAGCCACATGCACACTAATACCTCTCAAGTGAACCCGTCGAGTGCGCTGCAGGAGGGCCATGAGACCTGCAAGAGATACTCACCTGATCGCTCTCGCATACCCCATGGTCGACTCCATGCAGCGAGCCAGTCGTCCTCCTCGTCGACATCTGTTCATGACCGATGGACGACTCAGCTCGACTCATCAGGGCCCAACACGTTGGAACGTGAGCTTGTCGAGTGCAGGCACAGGACTGCCGTGTTGTTATTTTAAACAACACGGCAGTCCTGTGTTGATCATAATCATGATCTGAGGCGGCGTGGGTCGACAAGCCTCGAACGCTTCCCAACACTGTCAAAAGCCGTGGGAAGCGCTCGGAAGGCCACATAATCATCCCGTGTGATTTGGGCCTCTAGGCAAAACGAAGCAGACTGTTTCTCTTTTGAAATAAAAAAAGGAGGAGCCCGAAAAAAAAGAGAAAAAAAAAAAAAAGGGGAAAAAAAAAAAAAAACATGTGTGTCTCCTCTTCAGGGAGCCCTCGTGGCCCCCTGGGTGCCTCCATCATTATTTCTCCACCATCATTTCACCCCCCCGGGGGAGTTTCTGGGGTTGAAAAGGGGAGAAAGGGGGGGGGGGGGGCCGCCCCCCTCCCGGGGGGGGGGGCCCCCCCCCTGTGGGGCGGGGTTTATTTTAATTCTCTCCGGGGGGGGGGGCCGGGGGGGGGAGAGCCCGGGGGGGGGGGGGGGGGGGGGGGGGCCAAAAGAGGGGGGGGGCCTCGGTTTGGGTAATTTACCCACAAACCTTAGCATGAACTGGCCCTCAAAAGTAAACCTGTCAGAGAAAGTAAAGGTCTCAGGCAACAGCAGGTTGAAAGTGGGGATATAAGCAGTGGAGAAAATAAAAAAATTAACTTTCAGGTTGAATTATAGAATTAAAATATATCATTTTTACTTAAAGTATACAATATTTGATTGTTTTTTTAGTTGATAAATCTCATACAGAAATAAAGTTGTGTGATGAGCTACAATATTTAACTTCATCAAAATGTCTTTAAATCCATTTTAATTAACATTTTCAATCAGGTTTTGTTTTTACACACAAATAAATGTGATCAGTATCCGTTCATGGTGATTGTCCTTATCTGCCACAATGATTCTTCCCTGACTGAATATCTTTTGAGCGTGTTGTGTTGAGTCTGTAATGCTGCCAACAAAGTTATGAATCTACAAGTTTCCTGACACACTTCGACTAGAAATTGTTCTTGATGATAGTTTATTGAAAATAATTCTTCTCACTTTTGTTTCTTTGTCAAGATGAAACATTAAACATTTCCACATGGTTGGTTTAAACACTCAATGTGAACATTTTGGTGCATGTGTTGAACTTTCATTTGGATTAATATGTAAGTTCACAGTATTGAGGGGAGGAATATGATCAGAGTGTTGGTTTTCCATTTTAAAAGTGTAAATATTGTCTCATTCTGCACTTTGTCCAGGACGAGAACACAGTCTTCTCTTTCAGTCAGACAAGCCTACTCTTGGGATGAAGGTTTTTGATCATCCATTGTGCCGACCAAGGCTTTTCTATGGTTTTCCACCAGTGTTTCCTCTTTCCTCTTGAGAACAGTGAGGCTCGAGGGTTTGAGGTTGATTTTAGTGGCACCAGAAGCTCCAACAAATCACTGGTTCCTCAACTGGTTGGCTCTACAACAAACTGAAGAAATGCTGACTCTGCTCTCTGTTCTAATGTTGACCACAAACTGTTCTTTGTACTGTAGTTCACAGAAATAAATAATATTTTACTCAACATTATTCATTAAATGACATTTGTTTCTTATAATATTAACTTTACTCCATGTTTTGTAATAATGTAGGAACTTACTTTGAAAGCTTTATGGTTCATGTGTTTGATATAAACATACATTTCATGTTGTGTGTTTAATAGTGATGTGTTGATGAAGCCAAATGAAACAGTGTCATGTTGTTTAGAGGTCAGTAGGTGGCGCCATCAGTTTAAAAATGATGTGATGTTTCATTAGAAAAATTGTTCAAAACAATGGAGAATAGTGCAGAGACCGCCATCTAGTGGAAAAATAATGACACTGCTTCATGAAGAATACTTACAAAGTATATTATTAATTGACATTTGTTTATTCTAATATTGACTTTACTACGTGTGTTTTTTAAATAATGTAGAAACCTAGTTTGAAAGTATTGTGGTGCATGTGTTTGATTTGTAAATACATTTCAAGTTGTGTATTTAATGTGAATCACACAGTATCATGTTTGTTCAACTAAAATAAAAAATCAACCATCACTATAATAGTTTGGTGTGAGGATGGAGTGTGATGTTGGTGCAGAGTTAAGTTAAGACTATACTTTCAGGGATCATTTCTATAGTTCTTAACTTAAGAAATGTGTTTGTAAAGTGTTTGGTGTCACTAACCATGATGAAGAGTTGTGATATTCCTTCCTGAGTGTGAAGCAGACAGAGAATAATGATTCACTTCATATGTTCTCTGTCATTGATGATCCTTCTTTACTTCCTTGTGCAGTATTGAGAGGAATATGATCAGAGTGGTTGTTATGTACAATACAATATATGAAAACATTTGTATCTGTTAATCTACATCTCTACTGTCTCCTTGAGCAGATACATACAACTCTCCACTGGAGGTAGATGCTCTTGCTCATTCATTGTGGTCACTTTAATCTTTTCCACTACAGTGTTTCCTCCTCCTGCTCTTGAGGAGAGTGAGAGGTTTAAGGTTCATTTAGTGGCTCCAGCAAAAACAAGCCCTCATCTCTGTGACAGACTGCTTTGACCAGAAGAGTGGTGAAGGTCTGATGAAGCTTCATGAAGCAGTGTCATTATTTTCCACTAGATGGTGCTCTCTGCAATATTTTCCTTTGTTTTGAACAACTGTTTTAATTAAACATCACTTTTTTTCTTCTTTCGTTTAGACAGTATTTATATTCTTACACAATTGACACCAGAGAGTTTAGTCTGAAGAATTTACTAGTTTACTGTAAATCTATTGAATTCCTAAAAAATCAGGCATCCTGGAGAAAAAAGTTCTGTTCATAAACAATGCATTTATTTATCTGATTAATTTCACAACAAAGTTATCAGCAAAAATATATCTCAACAACCATATCAGTAATAGTTGTACGTGTGTTTAAATATTCAGGTTTTTAACAAAATACAAACACATATCTCTACTAGTCTCACAAATCAATGAATCTGACAAATAAAAGTTTCTGCTTCTGAATCCTTTAAGCAGAAATGATGCCAAACTTGATGGTTTGTTAGAGCAAATGAATCCTAAAGCTTTAGTTAAGGATGAACTACTCTAATGGAAGTCTTCAGTGGTTCATGAGGCTTAATCTCACCATTACTGCTAAACTCATAGAAACGTTTGAAATTTAACCATGTTGTTATGAACCAACAACCACTCTGATCATATTCCTCTCAATACTGCACAAGGAAGTAAAGAAGGATCATCAATGACAGAGAACATATGAAGTGAATCATTATTCTCTGTCTGCTTCACACTCAGGAAGGAATATCACAACTCTTCATCATGGTTAGTGACACCAAACACTTTACAAACACATTTCTTAAGTTAAGAACTATAGAAATGATCCCTGAAAGTATAGTCTTAACTTAACTCTGCACCAACATCACACTCCATCCTCACACCAAACTATTATAATGACGGTTGAATCGTTTTTTTTTTCATTTCACAGTTTATAAACAACATCTATACAAAAACAACAGGTTACCTATGTAACCTTGGTTCTACAAATGATTGTGACACTCTCTATAGGATGATTCTATGGATAACCTCTCTTGGCCCTGACTCTGAAAAAGAACAAAGCACTCACCACCTCTTTACATGTGACCTGCACTGAAACACACCAGCAATATATTCGTGCCTCTGACTTTCTTCACCGTCCTCAACTAGCAGACAAGTGGACACACTGGACAGAGTAGATGAAGATTCATCCACTCTGGACCAGAGTGAAGGGGTGGGTAGAAAGCCCAGAAGGAGACCACTCTGGTCCTCACAGTGCAGGTATGAACCTTCTAAAGAAAGAGGGTTCAAACATAGCATGACAGTTGCAATCCGTCTGATGGACAAACCAAACATGTCATCAGTACAATTAGCTGACACTGACGTGAGCAGCAGAAGCATCTTGAGGGACAAAATGTCCAAATGTCATCTGAGGCCAGAGTCTCAGTGGTCCATGAAGAAAACACTTCAGCAGTGGTAAGTAGTGATGGTCTGATGAAGCTTTATGAAGCAGTGTCATTATTTTCAGAGAACACTAGATGACGGTCTCTGCACTATTTTCTTTTTTTTCAAACTTAAGTTTTATTAGAATTTTCCACATTAAGGCAAACACACATACATCACAGAAAATAAAAAACACAAAACAAAAATAAAAAAATAAAAAAATAAAAATGGGGGTTGTTCATGTTTCTTACATGCATCTTTCAATATATAAAGTACACACTGATACAGTCCAAGTATTTCACAGGTGTCGTTGTTGTGTAAACAGAGTCCACTTTTTCCATTTTTCTATAAATTTGTCTTCTTGTGTCCTTATCCTGTGGGTTAAAAGTTCCATTTCAAAAACTCCTTTGACAATGTGAGTCCATTCTTCCACTGGTTTTCGTATTGTGCCATTTTTTGGTAATGGCCTTTTTAGCGGCTGCCACTAGTATTTTAAATAAATATTTGTCTTCCTTGTTTACAATGTTTGAATTTAAGCCCAGGTACAAAATTGAACATGCAGGTGGAATATTATAGCCCAAGATGTTTTCAACTGCTTCATGCACATCCTTCCAATATTTCCTGATTTTAGAGCAATACCAGAAAACATGAGCATCGACATTGACTTCGTTACAATCTCTCCAACACGACTGGTCCGATGACAGTTGTCTGCTTTTAATTTTTGGTGTAATGAAATATCTTATTACATTTTTCCAGCAGTGTTCCCTCCAGATACGAGAAGATGTCGTAGAATGCTGCGTCTTCCAAATATGTGACCATTCTTCTTGACTTATACTGATATGGAACTCTTTTTCCCACTTTTCCTTTACATCATTTGTTGTCTTTCCCTTAGTTTCCATCATTTGCTTGTATAATGTTGAGACAATTTTACACTTCTTGCCGTTATAGGTTCCAATCAAAGTTTGGATTATACCATTTCTGTTTTCATTCATGTTTGGTTTAATTTGTTTGTCATAGAAGTCCCGTAATTGTAAGAATCTAAAGTGGTCTCTGTTATTTAGAGAGTATATTTGTTTCAGTTCTTGGAAGCTCATCATTTTGCCATGTTTTGTGTCTGTGCATATTGCAGTTAAACCTGGATCCACTGCCTGAACTGTAAATCCAGATTATTTGGAGTGAAATTTTTATTGTATGCTATCCAACTGAATATTTTAATTTCATTTTCCAATTTGTGTTTTCTGACCACCTTGAACCACATTTCAAGTGTGAATTGACTTATTGTATCTAATTGGTTACTATATTCCTTCATGGTTTTTCTGTCTCCAATTAGACTTCGAATTTCCTGATCTCTACATTTTTCTTCTAGATTTTTCCATTTTGCGTCAAAGTGTTGGTCACACCAACTTATAATTGGTCCTATCTGGGCCGCAAGATAGTATCCTCTCATGTTTGGTAAAGCCATCCCACCTCCCTCTTTACTAATCTGTAAGGTTTCAAATGTTACTCTCGGGTTTTGTCCATTCCATATAAATCTAGAGAACAATTTGTCCCACACTCTGAATAGAATCTCTGGTACCTCAACTGGTAATGCTTGAAACAGGTAAAGTAATCTAGGTAGGATGTTCATCTTGATTGTATCTATTCTTGAACTCAAATCCAGTGTAAGGGGACCCCACTTTTCTAGGTCAGTTTTAATTTCTTTATGTAGTTTGCTATAATTTTCTTCAGACAGTTTCTTGTATTCCTTGGTCAAGGTGACCCCTAGGTATGTTATTTTTTTGGCAAACCAATTTGTGTTTAATATTATTTTGAGATTCTCAGATGGAGTAAAATTCATTGCCATAATTTGCGTTTTTGCTCAATTTAATTTGTAGCCAGAACAGGAGCCAAATGCTTCCATGTGTTGTATTACTTTTGGAATACTAGTTTCTGGTTCTTGTAAATAACATATTATGTCATCTGCAAAAAGTCCAATAATTTGTTTTTCGTGATTCATTTCTATACCTTTAAGTTCCTTGTTTTGTCGGATTGCTTGGGCCAATGGTTCGATACAAATAGCAAAAAGAGTTGGTGAGAGGCAACAACCTTGTCTTGTAGATCTTTCTAAGGTAATAGGGTCTGATAGACTAGCATTTATTCTTATTCTTGCGGTCGGCTTTTGATTGAGCGATCTAATGCATCGTATTGCTTTACTATTTAGTCCAAATTTCTCTAGTACAAGATACAGGAATGACCAATTAACGCAATCAAACGCTTTTTCTGCATCAAAGCTTATGAGGACAGCTGAGATGTTGTTACGTTCCACATGATCTATTACATGCATAGTCCTCCTAATATTGTCATGCGTTTGACGGCCCTTGATAAATCCGGTCTGATCCTCATCAATTATCTCTGTCATGAATGTGCTGTATCTTTTTGCTATGATGGAAGTGTAAAGTTTATAATCTATGTTTAATAATGAGATCGGCCTGTCGTCTTCACACTTCTCACTGGTTTTCTTTTTTGGGATAACTGAGATGATAGCTTCGCTCCAAGACGGAGGAATCACACCCTGTTCAAGAGTGTAGTTAAATGATGTGTGTAGCATCGGGGTCAGCTGTTCATTGAATGTTTTATACCATTCAGACGGTAAACCGTCACTACCTGGTGATTTATTTGATTTGAACCTTCCAATTGCTCGCTCTATTTCCACTTTTGTTATCGGTGTTGTTAGGAGGTCATTTTGCTTTGTGCCGATGCATGGTAGATCTAGTGAGTTAAGAAAAGTTTTGATTTGACTTATGTCGGCAGAAGGTGGTTGTTTATACAAATTCTCATAATAATTTCTAAATTTAGTTTCTATTTCCTCTAAATCAAAAGTGGCTTCATTTGTTAAAGCATCTCTAATTTTATGAACGGAGCGGTCGATCTGCTGTTTTTTAAGTCTTCTTGCCAAAAGTCTCGTTCCTCTTGACCCCATCTCGTAATATGACTCTTTTAAATACCTAGTTCTTTTTTCTACTTCTGAATTTAATTGTCTTTTTATGTTCTCCCTGGTTTCTTGTATCTTTGGAAGTAGAGTGGGGTCCTGGCTGTTTTTGTGTTGTCGTTCTAACCTTAGTCGTTTTTCTTTCTCGTCCTTATATGCTGCTTCTCTTGTTTTTTTCAGTAAAGAGCACTTTGCTATAATATTTCCCCGCATAACTGCTTTAAGAGCATCCCACACTATTGCAGGGTTAACCTCACCATTTTCCTTTTCTTTTTGATATGTGAAAATATCATTTTTGATTTCTTCAACTATTTTTTTCTTGTTCAGAATACCAATATTCAACCTCCACATTGTTTTTTTAACTCGTGATTTTAGTTTAATTTTGAATATTACTGGGCTGTGGTCAGATATATCCGCTTCTCCTATTACACACTGTTCTACTTTGTAAAAATCTTCTTGATTTAGAAAGAAATAGTCGATCCTTGCATAGCTTCCGTTAGGTGCAGAGTAGTGTGTGTAATCCCTGTTTTTTGGATGTAACCTTCTCCATAGATCCATCATACCGTAGTCTCTTAACATGTTTTTGATTGTTTTTGTAACATGGTTCATATTTCTTCTATTGTTGGATGGATCTAATGTACTGTTTAATACCACATTGAAGTCTCCTCCACAAATAAGTGTCCCATTCATTTCTGTTACAATATTGTCAAACATTCTGATATCCGAACTTTTTTAACTTCTCGTGTTCAGTTTTTGACAGATGAGTTTCTTGTAGGAAAATCAGATGAGTTTTTTCTTTTTTCAATTTTGTCATTACCCTTTGTCTTTTTATAGGGTTGTTTAAACCATTTACATTCAACGACATTATTGTTATGGATTCTGTCATGTGTATACAATAACCTTATATGCAATCGCCCCAAAAAGTATAAAAACACACAGAACAATGAAAAAAAACCTTGAACAAACATATAACACACTGACTTCAAAAGGATGGGGTGTAAAAGCCCATTCCTTGAGTTCCCTGTTGGAGGGAGGAGGGAAGTGAGCCCCAGAAGTGTGGGGGCCCTCCCTAGTAAAAGAAAAAGACAGAATAACTGCTATTCCTATACTAGAATTGTCCAACATTAGGTGTTTAGTCGAGCTCCTTCCCCGTCTACTTTGTAAACATTGATCTACTGTTAGATTGAAAATTATTCTACACTATACGTATACGCCATAAGTTAAATTAATGCTAAAAAGATAATAAAAATATAGAGTATAAATTACTAGCCTCATCTAAGAGCTTAAACGTTTAAATACACATTCACAACCAACATTTCACTTTCATACTGATATACACTGTCTCAAGGGTAGCTTGAAACAGACTAGAGATTATTCAGCGACTTAATGAAGGACAGACTGTCTGCTCTGTTCACACCTGTGAGCGTGAAACAAAAGAGAAAGAAAGAACACACTCAAGAAAGGGGGGCTGGAAGACAAAGAAACTTGCCCACACGGCGGGGAGGCAGGGATGTTGCTCTCCAGGTGACTCGAGACAGGAACTAACATCAAAGAACCACTGCCCCGGAAAATACGCCCCCTGGACAGAAACTTTCCCTTAAATATAGAGGGGACCCATAACCCAGGACCGTCTTTCCCGGAGCTATCGACCTGTACAGCTGCCGGCAAAGATCGAGTCCTTTCGATCGTAAAGTTGTATCTTTGTTTGACTTGTAGCGGCGAATAAACGACCCGTACACTCTGCATTTTGACCTTTTCTCTCGATAAAGCAAAGTATTAAGACCCGGACGTGACGTCGTGTTGGAGCGACAGAAACGGACTAGTTTTAATCGTTTTAAATGGTGCAAGTGACCATCGGATTTGTTTGGAGATTCTTGGACGAAAAGACGGCGACTGAGGCCAGTCAGACGAACGGGCCCAAAATATGGTAAGCAGAAAACCTTTTATTTAATTTCTGCATTTAGTTTCGTCTGGCTGAGTTAATCGATTTAGAAGCCGTATGAGTGGATGGGTTGTGCGTTGATTCCGCTTGTAAGGCAAGCAAACATATAACTTCTTGTTTTGGTTTTATTTTCCGTTACGACTCTTGGCACCTAAAGTAATCACAGATAGAACATAATTGGCGGGGGTTCTATCGAGTGACAAATATATCTCTATTTAGCACGCTTTAAAGGCATTTAATTCACCCTTTTAGAGAGGCTTAATCCCCTTGAGTACGAACGGCGTATGAATGGGAAAAAATAGAGCTTTTTATAGGTTACGCTGCCTTATGAATACTTACGTTATGATAAAAAACAAAAAACAACTTTCTTGATTAATGCAACGTTAACGCTAATGTGTGTTTTTCAAGTTTTAAATAAAGAAATTTATAGCTTTCTTAAATTTCTATTGGCTAAAAAAGATAGTTTTTTTCTTGTAAGTTTTATGCTGCGAGTTTATTTTTAAAAGAGGGAAAAAACGGCTTACTATATTTATAAAAGAAGTTTCACGGTCAACTGCCGTGGACTTCTATTGGTTGAAAAAAGCGTTTTTTGCTTGTGAATTTCATGTTGCAAGTTTTTTTATACAAATTTTTGGTAATTATAAAATAAGTATTCAAGCGTGTTATATATATATATATATATATATATATAGTATATAATATTTTTGGGGAAAAAAGCATTTCTTGCGCCGCAAGTTTTACGAATTCAAATACTCTTGTTGTTTCTTATGTTACGTTGGTTGCATAGTGAGTACCTATATTGTGATTAAAAAAAACGACTTTCTTGACTAAATGCGACGTTAATGTTAATACGTGTTTTTCAAGTTTTGTGAAAAGAAATTCTTCAGTTTCTATTGGTTTAAAAAATAGTTTTTTCTTGTAAGTTCTATGAGGTTTTTTTAAATGGTAAAATTAACTTTATTTGATTGTCATGTCATAATAAAGTTTGGGATTATAATATAGGTATTCAAGCGTGACAGTTCTCTTATAGAGAGGGAGACGAACAATTGGTGTAAAAATAAATAAAATAAAAATTAAAAATAAAGGAAAAAATAAAATAAATAAAAATAAGAAATGGATTTATCTGAACTGTGGTTAAAATGGCAGTCTTGTGGAATAGGATCATGTGGTGCTGTATTGTTTCGCTCTGTAAGTTCGTATGTGGAAAAAATTGCTCCGTTGGATCGGAAAAATGTTGTAAAAATAAAAATGGGCTGAAAAGCAAAGAAAGGTTGGAAATCTGCCTGATTGGGGCATGCGTATGCCTGAAGAAGATATTCTTGGTGAAAATGTGAAAAATATTAATCTAGAACTTAAAGTCATTAGGAGGAGAAAAACAAGCATGTTGTTTAGTGAAAAATACAGACTGGCTTTGTTAGAAAAAACTAAAACTGATAGAGACAGATTTTTTGTGATTATGGAAATGGTAAAAATGATAAAGTTAAATACTGAAGTGATGGCACCAGTGAAAGCTGTTAAAAAGGAAGTTGTTGATGAAAATAATGTAACTGAAAAAACTGATTCACCACCACCTTACCTAGAAGATGGAAACCAAAATGTAAACTCACAAATGTTGTCTGATAGATTGCAAAAAATGGTAATGAAAGAGAAAGTGAACACACAGGCTCCAGTGTTCAATGTTACAGGAGGGCAGCTGATGATGGATCAAGATGGTAATGAAATAGACAAAACAAAAATGATGAATTTAAAAGAGATTATGGATAATGTAGCAATAAAAACACACAGGCAAGAAATTCTCACAAGAGATCTGTTAGCCACAGCAGAAAAAACACTTAGCAGATCAGTTGAAATGGCAATTAGACAAGGACAAAATAAAGAAGATGCAGATGCGAGTGCAGCCCTGACAAGTGCACTAGAGACTATAGAGCAGTTGCGTGAAAAAACAAAGGACAAAGCAGAAAAATTGAAAAAGAAAAAGTACAGTGAGGGAGAAAGCAGCAGCGAGGATGAGGAACAGGACAAGTATTGCAAGTATAAACTTGACCCAGGCACACCATTGAAACCTTCTAAACATACAGTAAAAACTAGAAAAGGTGAGAAAGGGACACTAAAAGGGAGATCAGATGGATTGGGAACAAGCCTTTCTGGACAATTTCCTTTAGTGGTGAAAAGTGGAAGAAGGAGGGATTATACTGATTACGTCTCAGCAACTATGATGGATGTACAATGTCTGAAAGAAAAACTTCCTCCTTTGGAAAAGGGAGCAGGTCAGTGGATTAATGTTTTTTGCAACAATATGACAGGAATTGTATTGGCTATTGGAGATTGGAGACAAATTGTTACAGCATGTGTGGGTGCTGATAAAGTGTCAAAAATAGAAGAAGAAGCAGGAACTGATAACCAGCCTCATCAGGCACCATTCTCTTATCATTCAAGACATATATGGCTGGCCATGAGGGAGGCGTTCCCTACAAAGGTGGATGTGAATGAACCAACGTCATGCATGTACAAAGATGAAGAAAGTGGTAGTGAATATGTAACACGTTATAGGACTAAGTGGGAGGAACAACTGGGTGGTCCACTAACTGACAGTCACCTTGCACTCTTCAGGGGGGCAATTGTAAAGGGATGCCCAACTTCTGTAAAAAAAAAAAAACGTTTAGAGGCTATAGTAGGATTGGATAAAAAATCTATAATAGAATGGGAAGAATATTTAAGCCATTATGTTAAGATGTTTAACGAAGAATTGAAAGAACAAGAAGAATGTGACAAAAATGACATGAGACAATTGAATAAAACAAAACTCTCTGAGCTTCGTCAACAGGTCAAGGAAAGACAGAAAGGAAAACAAATGGTACAACGGCCACCAATTACTGCAGCCCCACAGTATTTCACACCACACGACGACTGTTGTTATTCATGTGGGCAACCAGATCACTGGAGTAATGAATGTCCTTTCTACCTTTAGCATTATTTAACAGCCTAAAATACAATAATGCATAAATCTTGTTTTCACCCCCCTACCTGATATGAATCCTCAGCCCTCAACAAACTAATGGTAGAATAAAATAATAGCTAAAAATGACAGAGTAGCAGCAAGACAAAATAATTCAATTTTTAAGGCTATTTTTAACTGAATGTGTTAAGTTGTGTAATTACAGGAAAGGAGATGTTTTAAATCAGCTCAGAGGCTGGAGCGAGATGTGTTGTGAGGACAGTTAAAACAAAGGACACGGACCCCTGCTGACATTCCTCAGGTTGTAAACAATTCCACATGAGCCATGGTGCAACAGAGGAGATGATGTCAGGCTCATGGAGAAAGTGACTCCTGTGTCCAGTTGTAGGTTGTAGGTAAGGAGAAGAATTTTGAGTAGCAATGGAGGTGTGAATCAGATTGTAGAAGTGGAGGTGTGAATCAGTTGCTGAAATGGTCATTTAAGAAAGGTCTCTGGGTAATGAATGATAAAAACAGTTGGTCAAAAGGAGAGATGTTTTTTGGGGCAAGACGATGATGCACAAAAGACTCTATTTGGCTTTGAAAAAACATTGCATTACAAAGCCCATGAGATGTTTTTTATCAGGAATTTGTTAATTACAGAAGTTGAATTTATCAATGAAAGTGAAAATGGTTACTTTTGCATCCTTACTGTACAATGCTTTACAATCTCATTTAGAAGACTTGTTTCTGACAGGGAAGTCTTCGCAACATAAATAAATATTGGTGACATTCATTTGAAAAATGACTTGAAAGGTTTCATATAAAATAGATGTAGGTTTTAATTGAATGGTAATGGAATGATTTCCAAAGTTCAGCACAGGTGAGGTCAGACAACATAACACCCCAGTTTCAATTTTGCAGAAAGAAAAGTTGTATGTTTTTCTTGTATTTAACGGATATGTCTAGTTCTCCTTTTACAGTTGAAGGAGACAAAGGAAGCCTTAAAATGACCTAACAAAGGTCATGGATGATCCAGATTTAAATTACCATTCAGGTGGAGATACCTGGAATGTGATACAGCAGGGGGTGGCACCAACACCAGTGCAGAACAGTCACACCATCTTTTAAAGAAAACCTGGTAAAATAACATCTTAAGACTCTCACAGGTTCCACAAGAAGGACTACAGCAGAGACGGTGTAATTTAACAGGGGGAGTTGGATCAAGGTGATTTTTGAGATGATAAGACAACAGTAACCCAAAGGACAGGTAACATAAAAAGATGTTATGTGTCCTTGAGGGGAGGTTGATGTATGAATGGCATGAATGGAATGAGCAATGAATGAACAGTGAACAGTATTGGTGACAGTGATGTTCCTAATTTGGGGATTCCTGGTTTTATGTCCTAAACAGGGGACGCCCTGGGTAAATCAAAGTGAAAAAGAAAAGAAAAATGAAAAAATAAGCAAACAAAAACTAAGAATGAACCTAAAAACTTAAACTACACTAACAATAAAAATTAGCTCATTTAGATTAAAACTAAAACTGATCTAGATTTAAAATAAACGAAAGAAGAAATAAAATGTATATTAAAAGTAGAAATAAAAAAAATATATAAAAAATGTAAAGAACCAATATGGAAATAATAAAAATACAAAATAAACACGAACAACAAAACAAATGGCGTAAAAGAACATGTATTGTGGTCGACTCATACTGCCAGATAACAGGCAGAGGGCAGCGGACGTGTATATTACTCTCTCCAACCAGGGTCAAAATCAGTGGACGCAGGATTTTCTGACCTGGATGAGTAAACGCACTTAGAAGCATCAACCACATTCCCCATCAGAAGAAACAAGCGGATAAGTACATGGGGAAATTACCCAATTCTATTACATTAATAAAAAACTTTTTTTGGTCAGAGCTACTCCTGAATGAAGGTTGTTTGTGTGTAGGTTCAAGAAGATGGACTCGGAGAAGATCGAAGAAGACGGATTTCTGGGATCGGTTTTTCCTCTGCACGCCTGGAATCGGAACATGGACGAAGAGGACTAGATGACGAAGAAGAGCAGTCACACTGACTATGGAAGATGAAGAACGAACAGACCGACTGCAGAGGATGATGATAACGATAATGCTGATGGACTGGACTACTGAGAAACATGAAAGAATGATGAAAGACCACTTCTGAATGAGGCCAAACTTTGTGTCACCGTTTAAAAATAATAATTAATATTACAGACAGATGATTATATTTTCGGTTATACATATAGCGTGTGCAGGTACATGATAATAATATGTGTTGGGAAAATGATAATATTAGATAAAAAACGATAAAATGTTGCTGCGGAACAACCATTGATTTAGAAAATTGATTTGAACTTTTGAAGAAAGAATTGAACTTTTTGTTTATGACGTGACCTGTAAAGGCCACGTCAACAGGGGGAGTTGTTAGATTGGAAATTATTTTACACTATAGTATACGCCATAAGTTAAATTAATGCTAAAAAGATAATAAAAATATAGAGTATAAATTACTAGCCTCATCTAAGAGCTTAAACGTTTGAATACACATTCACAACCAACATTTCACTTCATACTGATATACACTGTCTCAAGGGTAGCTTGAAACAGACGTAGAGATTAATCAGCGACTTAATGAAGCATCTGTCTGACTGCTCAGTTCACACCTGTGGGCGTGAAACAAAAGAGCAAAACGGAACACACTCAAGAAAGGGGGGCTGGAAGACAAAGGAACTTGCCCACACGGCGGGGAAGCAAGGATGTTGCTCTCCAGGTGACCCGAGACAGGAACTAACATCAAAGAACCACTGCCCCAGAAAATACGCCCCCTGGACAGGAAACTTTCCCTTAAATATAGAGGGGACCCATAACCCGGGACCGTCTTTCCCGGAGCTATCGACCTGTAGAGCTGCCGGCAAAGATCGAGTCCTTTCGATCGTAAAGTTATATCTTTGTTTGACTTGTAGTGGCGAATAAACGACCCGTACACTCTGCATTTTGACCTTTTCTCTCCATAAAGCAAAGTATTAAGACCCGGACGTGACGTCGTGTTGGAGCGACAGAAACGGACTAGTTTTAATCGTTTTAGTATGGTATTCCATTGACTCATAGTCCAGCACAGCGATCTAAATTAGTTATTGTTTTCTCTTCACAATTTGGTTCTTTCTTTTGTTTTAGGGATGTGCAGATACTATGCCCTGCCTTGCCTCTTTGTGTTTAGTTTGGGTTAGTTATTCTGTTCGCTATACAGTTATTTAGGTTTGGTTTGGTTCAACTTTGAGACTTGTATATTGTGTAAATGTGTTTATTTCCTGTGGTTCTTTTGTTTGGGTTTAGCACTTTGTTTCAGTTTTTCGGAGTAGCGATGTGTTCAACTGAAGTAGTGTTCATAATTGTCATTTCTGTCCAGTCAATGTGTGGTTTTTGTTGAATACTAATGTGTTTTTGGTTTTCCCTTTATTTCTGTTATAATTACTAACTGTGTTTTGTTGATTGCAATTATGATTATTTGGGGACTACGTCAGTTGTAAGGCATTCGCTGCCCTGTCTGGCTAAACAATA
>JACEEU010001118.1:0-15951 GCA_016630915.1 Callionymus lyra
CTTCTCAAGAATCTTTCACTTCCTGCCGTCTCCTGTCCTAACAGCGTCGAATCCTCTTTGTCCGAAAGTCAACAGAACCTGGAAAACATTGTATTAATGAAGTCGTTTGATTCTGATCATTTGAAGTGTAAAATCTATTGAAAAAGACTCTTCAGTCTAGTGTACCTTCCACCTTGACCGGCACAACCAAGTGTTTCCAACAACAGAAGCCAGAAAACCTTGACCATAAGCGTCAGCATGTCAGTGCGTCTTGCCACAGAAATGTATTGATCATTATTACCAAACATGACTATTTTAATGACCAAAGTGTGTATGATGTAACCACCTCACCTGCTTTTGACATGTTGACCGATGGTTAGTCCAGCACCTGATATGCAGCACTCCATCTCACCTAGAAAAGAACATAGAATTGCATTTTAGATTATTTCCATGATGGGATGTGCTGTAGGTTTACAAGTTTGTGTTCACTATGTTACAAATATTACTCGCACACATTTGAAATCATTTGTCAGGAACCACAGAGAGAAAGGTTTCATGTCAAGCAGGTCTGGAGTTCTGGGCAGTTCTTGCAGGTCACTTCCATGCAAAAACAAAACAAAAACATACTAGTGCTCCCTTTTAAATATAATAAATCAATAAATACAAGCAAGTATACTTGATCATTCAGAGGTAAGCTCTCCATGTTTCCTTCATCCATTGTTTGATTGTGTTTCCATCTGGTTTACCTATTTATGCTGGAATTTAAAAAACCTTTCATTATAATTTTATATATATTCTTTCATTTAAAGAAAACAACAAAAGATCAAATCCCTCATCCAAAAGGGTTAAAATAAACGTATACTTATATACTTAAATATGATAAATATGTTATCTGTACTAATATGCGGAAGTGATAACAACTGGAAAACCTTCTGGGGAAAACCTGGTCTGCTTAGGAGAGACTGCATCCATCCCACGTTGGAAGGAGCATCTCTCTTGTCTAGCAGTGTTGACAGTTTTAGTGTAACGTGACTCAGAGCACAGATCAGAAGGCAGAACTGCAGTCTTCCACACTCTTCTTCTCCCACAACAGCCACCCACCTCTAACCACATAGAGAGGGTCA
This sequence comes from Callionymus lyra, assembly GCA_016630915.1. Lineage (NCBI taxonomy): Eukaryota > Metazoa > Chordata > Actinopteri > Syngnathiformes > Callionymidae > Callionymus > Callionymus lyra. Next base: position 1,104 of record JACEEU010001118.1, read on the forward strand.
ATCTTACCCGCTTAATAAAACCAAGTAAAAATGTCAGTAGAAGAGCTATTAAAGAAAATCTAATTCAAATAAATCTAAATCAAATAAATACTACCATTGTAGAGGACAGGAGAATTAAGTGTGGATTGTTGAATATCTGATCCCTGTCCTCAAAAGCTGCACTAATTAATGAACTTATATCAGATAAAACCATTGACTTATTATTCTTAACCGAAACTTGGCTGTCTATAGATGATTACGTATCTTTAAATGAATCAACACCACCCAGCCACACTAACTTTAACGCCCCTCGACGCTCTGGTTGAGGAGGTGGAGTCGCAGCCATCATCAACTCATGTCTGTCAACCTTTACTAGACCACAATGTGATTTCAACTCTTTTGAAAGTATTATACTTAGCGTATCTAATACAACCTTGAGATCAGGTCAGTCACTTCTCTTTGTTGGAGTCTATCGTCCCCCTGGACCTTATTCTGAATTCTTGTCTGAGTTCCCTGAGTTCTTGACCAGCCTGGTACTTAAATCAGATAAAGTGATTATTTTTTGGTGACTTTAACATCCATGTTGATATGGTCCATGATAGCTTAGCTAACAGGTTTAACTCTATCCTGGAGTCATTTGGTTTCTCTCAGTATGTATATGAACCGACTCACTGCTTTAAGCACACATTAGACCTTGTCCTAGCATACGGACTTGAAATTAAAAATGTTATTGTCTCTCCTCAGAATTCAGTTCTTTCCGACCATCAATTAATAACCTTTGACTTCATTTTAAATGAGCCAAGTCTACAGAGTAGGAGCACTCTCAAAAGATGTCTGTCTGAAAGTGTCGTTACCAAGTTTATGGAAATAATTCCCTCTGTGCTCAGTAAAACGCCTAGCCTCAGTGTGTCAAGAAACTCTACCCATAGTCACCCAGACATTGATAACTTTGTGGGCAGTTTTACAGACTCGTTGCACAATACGCTTGACTTAATCGCACCACTAACTAAAAAGACTGTTAACAGAAGTAGTCTTGCTCCCTGGTATACTCAGGAAACACGTAAATTAAAACAGGTTTCTAGACAACTAGAGAAGAAATGGCGTTCATCAAAACATAATGAATTCTACCAGGACTGGTTAAAAATATACAAGGCATCTCTTCGGAAAGCCAGAGCCAGCTACTACTCATCACTTATAGAAGCAAATAAGAATAACCCCAAGTTCTTATTCAGTACTGTTGCCAGGCTGACACGGAGCCATCAGTCCATTGAGCAGTCCATCCCTTCTCATCTTAGTAGCAATGACTTTATGAACTTTTTTAATGAAAAAATTGTAACTATTAGAGGAAAGATTCAAGACCTCCTAGATTCGTCTAATACAACCAGTGCAGCCTCACCGGTCACAGACACTATGACTGATACATACTTTGACTCCTTTATACCAGCGAGTCCTCGACAGCTGTCCCAGGTTGTTTCCTCCTCAAAGTCCACAACATGTCTTCTCGATCCTATTCCCACATGGCTACTTAAATAACTGTTCCCCTTACTTAGCACTTTCATACTTGACATTATTAACTTGTCAATAACATCCGGCTATGTGCCTCAGATTTTTAAAGTTTCAGTAATTAAACTAAATTTAGGCATTCGTGGAACTGCTCTTAACTGGTTTAAATCTTACCTGTCGGATAGAACGCACTATGTACATGTCAACCACCTCTCATCGACACACACTAAGGTCAGCTATGGTGTCCCACAAGGTTCTGTTCTTGGTACAATACTATTCACAATCTATATGCTCCCACTAGGGGACTTGATTAGAAGACACTCTATACATTTTCACTGTTATGCTGATGACACCCAACTTTACTTGTCCATGAAGCCAGATGAAAGAAATCAGCTAACACAATTACAGTCCTGTATCACAGATATCAAGTCATGGATGACCAAAAACTTCCTCCTACTGAACTCGGAAAAGACTGAGGTTTTACTAGTTGGTCCGCAACATCTCAGACAATCATTAACTAATGATCTAGCTTTACAAAATGGACTTGCTCCTGCTACTAGCACCACTGTAAAGAATCTGGGTGTATGCTTTGACGAGGACTTATCATTTAACTCACACATAAAACAAATCTCACGGACTGCTTACTTCCACCTTCGTAACATTTCAAAAATTAGGCACTTCCTTCCTTTAGATGCTGCTGAGAAGCTCATCCATGCTTTTGTTACCTCCAGGCTGGACTATTGTAACTCTCTTCTGTCAGGCTGTTCGGTTGCGCTGGGGGCGGTGCTGGGGCTGGGGGGTTGCTGGTCCCGCTGATGGGGTTGGCGGGTGAACCGTTAGGGGTGGGGCTGGGGCTGGCCGGGTGTTCTGGATGACCCTCCGGCCCAGATGGCTTCGCCTGGTCTGTGGTGGGGGGCCTGTCTTGGGGTGGGTGTCTGCTGCAGCGGTGGCTGTGGTCCTCTACCCGCCCTTTGTTGCATGTGCTGTGGTCGGGGAGTTTGTCGCCCTTGGTCCTGGGGGTTCGTGGCCGGGTTGGTCGGTCTTTCGGGGGCTTCCCGGGTGGGGGGGGCCACACTGGGCGGGGCCACATTGGGGGGACGGCGGAGGCATTGGGCGGACCCATGTTACCGTAGAGACCATGTACCGCCCATGCAAGTGCTGCTGTCCCCCTGGGTGCTGCATGGTGGGTGGGGGCGGGGGCTGGGGGTCAGTACGTGTGATGGGCGGGGCCTCTGCATGGAATACTGCTGGCCCCCCAAACTTTCCCTCATGACATGGGGGAGGTGGGCTGCGGCTGTTGGGGACGGTCTACAGTTCAAAGATTGGGGGTGGGGGCCGTTCCCGGACAGCTGCGGCCCCATTGCCCCCCGCCCTGCCCGCACAAGCGTGGCCCCCCGACCCGGGGGACCTGGGCCGGTGCCTGGCCATTGCTCCCCCGGGCTCATGCGGTGGCACTTGACCCGGCTACTGGCCGTGTCCGCAGGGTATTGGGGGGGTCCGCCGCTGCTGTGGTGGATCCCTATCTCCTTACTAGGTCCCCTCTATGGACTTGGTGGCAGCCAGACGGTCTGGGGGTCTTCCGTGGCCCGGCCTGCCCGGGGCTCTATCCCCTGACTGGTTCTTCTGGCTGCCCCGGTGCCTGCGTGTCCCTCCCCTCTCTGCTTCCTCGGTCGTCCTCGCCTGTGCTTGCCCTCTCGCGCCCCCGGTGGTGGTCCGCCTTCTCGCTGGTGTTTGGGGTCGGCTCTGGTGGTTATCTCACCTGCCCCCCGGGTCCTGGTCTCCAGCGGGTTCCTCCTTCCGCGCTTGGCCCCTGTGTCTGGATGCCGGCTGTGCTAGGAATGTGTCCTCTGGCCTGGCTATTTAAACCCCCCTCCCCCCCCTTTTTTTTTTTCCCCCCCTGTCACCGAGTCTGTATACCTTTTTATACATTTGTCCCAAACCCACACCTTTTTATTTCTCTCCCGGAGCCCAGACTGCTGCTGATCCAGGGATCCACCTCCAGAGCTGCTGCTGATCCAGGATCTTCACCACGTCATCAGATCCCGAGTTCTCTCCAGCACCCCCATGGACCCTCCTACACTCTCCTCTTTTCTCTCACTATATCCTCCCTCACTCCTCTCCTTATCCATCTGTCTACCCCCCCATCCTTCCTCAAAGCGGCAGGCCGTCAACAATGAGTCTGGTTCCGCTCGAGGTTTCTGCCTTCTAAAAGGAAGTTTTTCCTCGCCATTGCTCACTGTACAGCACTGTACAGTGTTTTGTTTCTTGCTCTTTGTTGAATTGCTGGGATCTATTTTTCCTTAATCAACTGTAGTATTATTTCAACTGTATAGTGTCTTGAGATAACTTTGTTATGATAAGACACTTTAAATAAAATTGAATTGAATTGAATTGAATTGATAAATTAAATCAATATCTTGAATATTAATAAAATAAATCGCCTACCATGACCTGCCAATATAGCAAACTTTTTATTGGAATATTGAATATATTTTCGTCCTTTCAAAATAACAAACAAAATACGTGTGTGAGTTGCATTATAATTTAAAAAGCTAAGTGTTAGCGAACTAGCTCTCGTGTTAACGCACCACAGAAAGTTACATTACACGCAATGAAACCTTATTTCTGAGTCTTAAAGCAATAATGATATCTTACCTCAATAGACGAGTGACGCGCACCTGTTTCCGTCAAGTTACTGAACAAACGTGTGGACAAAATGCTATCGATCTTTGTCAACAAGTGCGACGTCATCATCCGGCGTTTGGACGAGTGTGTGACGTCATCTCTGCAGGATCGCGATTACTGTTGACAAACGTCACGTAGACGCTCAATAAACTAAAGCTAAATAAAAAGAAAACATATGTCCATAAATGCAATCTCAATAAAAGATTCTATTTTCATAGAAAAGCGCACCGGATTATAAAGAATAAGCATGTATTAATCCGCGAGAGCCTCTTGACTTCCACGATGCGTGAACAATCCAAGCTTCAAAAAATTCAAATTAAGCATTTTTACCGATTTATATTCACTCTGGACCTCCTTAAAGTGGTTTGAGGTCGGTAAGCACAATCGGGGTTAGAATCGCACTGTTGACATTAAACATTTCAAGTGCGCTTCATAGTTGTAGTATTACAGTAGCCAAAGGAAAGCAGCGAGACGTCACGTCACGTTACCATGGCAACGAAGAGGTGGGTGACAAATGTAACCCGGGTCGTTTTGAATCCGACGTCAGGGTGCTCTGTGTATTACTGGGTGACCCGGGTCGGCAAATACCGCCGTTTTTGTCCCCCCTGTAGCGTTACCTTAGTGACGCCAGGGGGACATTGCACGGCGTAGGACGGTGTGACGCCTTGGGTGTGAGGACGTGTTGCATTGACACACACACACATTAACACACACAAGTATTGACTCCTATTTTGACACGCGCGCACGCATTGACGCACATTGACACGGGCCGGTGCCTGGCCATTGCTCCCCCGGGCTCATGCGGTGGCACTCGACCCGGCTACTGGCCGTGTCCGCAGGGTATTGGGGGGGGGTCGGGCGCCGTTTCATTGACTCACGACTCGCATTCTCTGAGCGGAGTCCCAGGGCCCATCGCAACCTCCATTGAGCTGCTGCTGATCCAGGATCTTCACGCATCGACATCAGAGTGCCGCACATTGACACACACAGCATTGACCACATTGACACACACGCCAGCATTGACCCCACATTGACACGCGCACACGTATTGACGCACATTGACACACGCGCACGCATTGATGCACATTGACACGCACGAACGCATTGACGCACATTGACACACACACGCATTGACGCACATTGACACACGCGCATGCATTGACGCACATTGACACACACGTATTGACGCACCTTGACACACGCGCATGCATTGACGCACATTGACACACACACGCATTGACGCACATTGACACACGCGCACGCATTGACGCACATTGACACACACACGCATTGACGCACATTGACACACGCGCATGCATTGATGCACATTGACACACACACGCATTGACGCACATTGACACACGCGCATGCATTGATGCACATTGACACACACACGTATTGACGCACCTTGACACACGCGCACGCATTGACGCACATTGACACACACACGCATTGACGCACATTGACACACACACGCGTTGACGCACATTGACACACGCGAACGCATTGACGCACATTGAAACGCACGGGCGCATTGACGCACATTGACACACGTATTGACGCACATTGAAACGCGCGCACGCATTGACGCACATTGACACACGCGCACGCATTGACGCACATTGAAACGCACGGGCGCATTGACGCACATTGACACACGCATTGACGCACATTGAAAAGCGCACACGCATTGACGCACATTAACACACACACATGCATTGACGCACATTGACACACACACGCATTGACGCACATTGACACGCACGGGCGCATTGCTGCACATTGACACACACACTTATTGACGCACATTGACACACACGCACGCATTGACGCACATTCAAACACGTCTATACACATACACACACATATATGCACACGTCTATACACATACACACATATATGTACACATATGCACGCACATCAGACAGCGACCGCATGTGACGCACATTGACACGCACGCGCGCATTGACGCACATTGACACGCACGCGCGCATTGACGCACATAGACACACGCGCACGCATTGACGCACATTGACACGCACGCGCGCATTGACGCACATTGACACGCGCGCAAGCATTGACGCACATTGACACACGCGCGCGCATTGACGCACATTGATACACACGCACGCATTGACGCACATCGACACACGTGCGCGCATTGACGCACATTGACACACACACGCACTACCTCTCGCCTTAAGAAGTGACACTTGACACACATGGACCACGGAGAAGGTGGTGTCCGAGCAGCTTCTTTGTTCCTGGATCAAGCGCTCCATGAGAGTTTCAGTCTGGCTTCCGTAAACATCACTCTACGGAGACAGCTTTATTGAGCCAGTTCTTGTCGGCTACTCTTGTAAATTCACTTTCTGGTTCTTTATTGTCGTCCCTTTACACAGTTGATCACCAGTCCTCTAAAGTAAGGGATAGTGGGACTTTGGGTTTTGAATGGTTCTCTCTTACCTTTCTGGGCGCAGTTTTAGTGTATCTGCCAATCAAATGAGGTCTAATCGGCAGATCTGTTGTGTGGAGTCCCTCAAGGTTCTGTTCTGGGTCCTTTATTGTTTTTGCTTGTACTTGATTCCCCTTGGTAAAATCATTCAGAGATTTCCAGATGTTTCTTATCACATATTTGCTGATGACATCCAGCTCTACTGCTCTTTTGACCCAACTGAGCCCCAAAGGCAGAACACTTAGTCAATTGTTTGCTAGAAATCAAACAATGGCTTAGTGAAAACACTTTACACTTAATGTGGACAAAACTGAAATCTGGTGTTCTCCTATACATTCCAGGTTGAGTCAGTACTTGTGACTTAGGTCAGTTGTCAACTGACCTAAAACCTGGTGTTGTATTTGATAAAGACATGTCTCTTTTCCACTGTAGAAAATGACCAAAACTGTTTCCTTCAACTGAGAAAAATCTCTAAACTTAGGAAAATGCTGTACATGATCTCTGAGCTTGTAATCCTGCGTTTGTTTCTTCTCGTCTGACTATTGTAACAGTTTGTTTTCATGTCTTAACAAGAAGGAGCTGTCTCGCCTGCAGTTGATTCAGAACTCTGCAGCGAGAATTCTGACCCGCTCTAGTAGAAGAACTCACATTTCTCCGGTCCTTAAAACTCTTCACTCTTCCAGTTTCTTTCAGGATCAACTTTAAAATTCTGGTTCTTACTTTCAGAGCTATTCATGGTCAGGCTCCTCCTTACATCACTTCTGTCCAGCCTTACACCCCAGCTCGGGCTCTGAGGTCTGTGGATCAAATCTACTTATGGTTCCACGCACACGGCTCAGGACCAGAGGAGAGAAATCTTTTCAGCTGTTGCTCCTAAGCTTTGGAACAATCTTCCTCTCTCTTTGCGCTTGATGGAGTCTACTGACTCCTTTAAGAAACATCTTAAGACGTTTCTATTTGTTCAGGCTTTTCCTTGAATTTCTCGAACTCCTGTGTTGTTCTCGGTGTTGTCTTGATCTTTGAAGTATGTACTGTTTTGAGTATTGTTTTGATTGTTCAAGCGCTTTGTGACCCTGGTCTCGAAAAGCGCTATATAAATATATAGCGCGCATTACTGACGCACATTGACACGCGCGCACACAAACGCATTGACGCACATTGACACGCGCGCACGCATTGACGCACATTGAAACGCACGGGCGCATTGACGCACATTGACACACACACGTATTGACGCACATTGACACGCGCGCACGCATTGACGCACATTGACACACACACGCGTTGACGCACATTGACACACGCGCACGCATTGACGCACATTGAAACGCACGGGTGCATTGACGCACATTGACACACACGCATTGACGCACATTGACACACGCGTATTGACGCACATTGACACGCGCGCACGCATTGACGCACAATGACACGGGCACGCATTGACGCACATTGAAACACACACACGCATTGACGCACATTGACACACACGCAAAAATTGACGCACATTGACACACACACACACACACATATTGACGCACATTGACACACAAACACGCAGTGACGCACATTGACACACGCGCAAAAATTGATGCACATTGACACACACATATTGACACACATTGACACACACGCACACAAACGCATTGACGCACATTGACACACACACACGCATTGACGCACATTGACACACGCGCGTGTAACCAGGTAATAAATTACATATTGAAATTTCACAACATCCATCGTATTTTATTTGTGTTATCTTTTATTTTTCATTTTATGTCGGTTAATTTTAAATAGTTAGATTGTGTCCATAAATATGTACTGTCACTTTAAGTGTTTGAACCTGTACATGCGCGAGCTGCGTGTCTCCTCAGTGCGTGCATTAGCTGCAAGGAGGAGGTATGTTGAGAGTGCTCTGCAGAGAAAGTTCTTGTATTTGTTTCAAAACTCTACCATTTTTCTGTTATGCTTTTGTGTATGTAAAAATGTTGTTTATTTGTGTTCTAAAATTTGCGACAGTTTGCCAAACAAGTATTTAAATAGCATGTGTGTGTGTTGCAGTGAGCCACATGTGAGGAGCTCAGCAGCTCATGCTGATTCATATGCTTGTATTGTACAGGTACGGTTTATTTATTTATTTATTTTGTATTGTTTATTGTGATTTATGTGTGTTATGTTTATTTTCCTATTGTTAATGTATGAGTGCGTGCATTAGCTGCAAGGAGGAGTGAGCCACGTGTGAGGAGCTCAGCAGCTCATGCTGATTCATATGCTTGTTTTGTACAGAGAAATTAAAAGCATTTGGAAAGACTCCTGAATACCCATAGTCTGCACAGAATACAACGCAGATAAAGAAAACACACCCCGTTACACGCGCACATTGACGCACATTGCCACACGCGCAAGCATTGACGCACATTGACACACACGCATTGACGCACATTAACACACACACGCATTGACGCACATTGCCACACGCGCAAGCATTGACGCACATTGACACACACGCATTGACGCACATTAACACACACACGCATTGACGCACATTGTCACACGCGCGCGCAAACATTGACGCACATTGACACACACAAGCATTGACACACATTGACACGCGCGCACGCATTGACGCACATTGACACACAAACGTATTGACCCACATTGACACGCGCGCACGCATTGACGCACATTGACACTCACACGCGTTGATGCACATTGACCACACACGCGCACACACATTGCTTGCACGCACACACGCTTTGACGCACAACGCACACACGCATTGACGCACATTGACACACACGTGGCGCTTGACAAACATTGACGCACATTGACACACACGCATTGACGCACATTGACACGCACGCACGCATTGACACGCATTGACGCACATTGAAACACGCGCGCACATTGACACACGCGCACGCATTGACGCACATTGACACACGCGCACAGCATTGACGCACATTGACACACACGCATTGACGCACATTGACACACACACGCATTGGCGCACATTGTGACACACACGCATTGACGCACATTGACACACACAAGCATTGACGCACATTGACACGCGCGCACGCATTGACGCACATTGACACACAAACGTATTGACCCACATTGACACGCGCGCACGCATTGACGCACATTGACACTCACACGCGTTGATGCACATTGACACACCGACACACGCATTGCCACGCACTTTGGGCGCACTTTGACCACCTCGCACACACACGCATTGACGCACATTGACCACATTGCGCGCACACACACGCATTGCTTACCGCACATTGCCACATTGACACGCACGCACGCATTGACACACATTGACACACATTGACACAAACACGCATTGGCGCACATTGACACACGCGCACGCATTGACGCACATTGGAACGCACGGGCGCATTGACGCACATTGACACACACGTATTGACGCACATTGACACGCGCGCACGCATTGACGCACATTGACACGCGCACGCATTGACGCACATTGACACACACACGTATTGACCCACATTGACATGCGCGCACGCATTGACGCACATTGACACTCACGCGTTGATGCACATTGACACACGCGCACGCATTGACGCACTTTGAACGCACACGGGCGCATTGACGCACATTGACACACACGTATTGACGCACATTGACACACACGCATTGACGCACATTGACCTGCGCGCACACACACGCATTGACACGCACGCAAGCATTGACACACATTGACACACACACGCATTGACGCACATTGACACACGCGCACGCATTGACGCACATTGACACGCGCACGCATTGACGCACATTGACACACACACGTATTGACCCACATTGACACGCGCACACGCGTTGATGCACATTGACACACGCGCACGCATTGACGCACTTTGAAATGCACGGGCGCATTGACGCACATTGACACACACGTATTGACGCACATTGACACACGCGCACGCAATGACGCACATTGAAACGCACGTATTGACGCACATTGACACACACGTATTGACGCACATTGACACGCGCGCACGCATTGACGCACATTGACACACACGCGTTGACGCACATTGACACACACACGCATTGACGCACATTGACACACGCGCACGCATTGACGCACATTGAAACGCACGTGCGTATTGATGCACATTGAAACGCGCGCACGCATTGACGCACGTTGACACACACACGCATTGACGCACATTGACACGCGCGCACACACACGCATTGACGCACATTGACACGCGTGCACGCATTGACGCACATTGACACACGCGCGCGCATTGACGCACATTGACACACACACGCATTGACACTAAAGGAACTCAAATCTCTTTCCTGTCTAATGAGTTCTGCGCATTTGTTTGATCTAAGGAAGAGTAACATTTTAGAATTAAGACAGTCAATTTATTATCAGTAAAGTATGATTACAAAAGTAGGTCTTACAAGACCTCAAATACAATAGTTAAACAAAGAAATGCAAATGATTCCAGCGCTTGGTCCAGTCTCTGTCAGGCATCCTGGCTCACCCCCCGGATCCTTCCAGAGAGTGGCCCTTGATCTTTAGATCGTCTCGTCTTTTAAAGCCCTCAAGACACTCAAGACACTCCCATCATAAGTTAAGTTCCCCAAATCTGACTCCATAATGAACAACAGATGTTGTTTGATCTGATCACTAACCTAAACAAAGAATTCTCTGACTTCCTTCACACCTGTTATCTCAAACCAGGTTCGAGGACCATAAATTCTGTGTCTTGATACCTTAAGAGTCGGGAACGTCCTTGCCTAAACAAGGACGGCATTTCCATTCTGGCTACATCCTTCCCTTCCCTATACACATGTTATTTCTCAGTCAGCACTTCTAACAAAATGGCACCAAGGTCCATAACAGTTAAGACACAAATGGCCAGAGCCCCTGGACCTTCAACCCCTGCTGTGGGAAGGGGCTTTCCGAAAACAACAATACAGGCTGTTTAAGATGGGAACGAGGAGCATTATCAATGTTTAACAATTGAATATACTAAAGAGGACATACATTCAACTCATCAATGGATACACATATAGGAAAGTAATTTAGAATATGTCTTCAATCCCTCCTTTGACCTCTGAAACCAGAGGTCAACCTTAAAATGTTGAAGTTCAAAACAAACTCTCATTCAAAAAAGTAACAGGCTGAAGCCCAATCTTATTTTCCTATACTATGTAATCCATGAAATAAACCCAAAATATCCGTTATATAGAGCAGAAAAACGAAAACAAAATAATTTCACATTTCAGTCATTCCACCTTGTAATCCTTAGGTATTTTACATTTCAATGTTTTTACCCTTTTATTTTTTAAATGTATTTTATTTTTAACTATTTTTTAACTGACCAGTGTTCTAAAAACTATATCACAAAGCCTCTTTCATTATTTTACTTACAGAAATGAAACCAACTATATTTAACATTAGTTCTCAATTCTTAACTCAAAATAATGCTTCTAATGTTTTTAAATGTAAAAATGTCGACTAATTTTTAAAATGCCAGACTTTCTAAATTATGTATTAGTAGTTTTTCTAATGGGCAGCATTGTGAATTATTCTAATAACTCTTTTCTGGAGTCTTTAATCATAGGGTCTATGTATTTCTACATGTATTTCCCCAAACCTCAACACAATTTCATATATGGCCTTATACGTGAGAAGTATAATATGCAAAGACAATTATTGTTTTACAAATCCCCTACTTTGTAGATAATACAATTCGATTTTTTCTCATTTCTTTTTCCTATTTTTCATTTTTTTTAAATACTGTGGCTTCCAACTAAATTCATGCTCACAGATTACTCCCAAGAACATCATCTCATACAATCTTTCAATTTTTTCGGACACCCTGTGTGTCTGTTTCTCACTTTTGGAAGCATCCAAAAACTATTTAACCAGAATTTTATATGTATTATACACCCTCCTTTCACTGAACAATACTGTTAGATTGGAAATTATTCTACACTATACGTATAACCCCTAATTTTTTTTTTTTTTTAAAAAATTTTTTAAATTTATTATTTTAAAAAACCCCCCCCTCTTTTAAAATTTTTTTTTTACCACCCCCCCCCCCCCCCTTTCACTTGCATACTGATATACACTGTGTCAAGGGTAGCTTGAAACAGACTAGAGATTATTCAGCGATTTAATGAAGGACTGTCTGTCTGCTCTGTTCACACCTGTGGACGTGAAACAAAAGGGCAACACGGAACACACCCAAAAGAGGGGGGCTGAAAGACAAAGGAACTTGAACACACAACAGGCAAGGAAGGAAGTTACTCTCCAGGTGACTCGAAACAGGAGTTAACATAAAAGAACCACTGGAATAGGCGACCCCCTGGACAGGAAACTTTCCCTTAAATGTAGAGACGACCCATAACCCAAGACCGTCTTTCCCGGAGCTATTGACCTGTACAGCTGCCGGCAAAGAGCGAGTCCAATCGATCGTAAAAGTTTCTATGTTTGTTTGTTTTGAAGCGGTGAATAAACGACCGTACACTCTGAATTGATCCCTTTTTCTCCATAAAGCAAAGTATTAAGACCCGGAGGTGACGTCGTGTTGGAGCGACGGAAACGGACTCCGGTTTTATCCGTTTTAAAGGGGTCCGGCATTATCCCTCATGGAACGATTATTGTATATTTATATGTGTGTATATGTGTGTATATGTATGTGTGTATATGTATATGTGTGTATATGTATGTGTGTATATGTATGTGTGTATATGTATATGTGTGTATATGTATGTGTGTACAGTCATACCCAATAACACTGCCCCTGACGGATCCGTTACCAAAGCCCTCACCAGCCTCAAGGCCCTAGCTGTAGAGCTTAAAGAAGCCTCAGGAATTAATGATCCCTTCTCTGATTGGATGTCTAAAAATTTTGGCAAATGGAAAAAATTAATTATGTCTTTAGGAGTTTCTATCGCTGTCTTTCTCGCTATCCTTGTTACATGTGGATGCTGTTGTATCCCGTCCATCCGGACGCTGTCCAGCCGCCAGATCGTCACTGCCGTGTCCAAGGAGAAGCCCACCGACCCACCTGGTGGCCTATTTCCTTTACTCCCTCAGAACTCTGATGGGGATGCTGACAACAGTGACGCTGAGAGCAGTGATGTGTCCACCATTGATGGGGCGTTCCTTACCATCGATGGAGTGGTTGTCTACCCACCCCCTGAACGCCTACCGTATGATGGATCAGACATAGAACCTGAACCCATGCATGACACTACTTATGACAATGGATGGCATTAATTTCATATATTTTTTGACTCACATACTTAGCGCTGGTAACGTTTATTCACAGATATGTATTTTGACTCACATACTTAAGCGCGGGTAGCATTTCGTCACACCAAGTAGGTGTGAAAAGGGGGATTTAATGAGTAAAATACATGTGCGGGTCTTAATCATTAAAGGGGATATTCTTTAATTTATTCATACAAATGTGTTATACGTGCTATGCTTATATAACTGCAATACTATGCAACATTCTGTTTGTGGAAAACTATTGAGGTGAACACACAAACAATAATTGCGACTCAGCACCGACACTGCACCGAAGGAGCCGAGGTCAGCGAGAGGAACCTCCCTGTTTCATAACCATCGGCATGCCAGTTGATAACGGTACCCTGGTAACCGTCAGAACAGGAACATAACAATTAGACTTGGGGCTTGACACCGAGAGACACCGATGGACCCATTCCATCCGTAAGGGTGAGCAACGGCGAAGGAAGGATCCAAGTGCTCCAACCAGGCCGCGTATCGCTAAACAACGCCCGCCTGCATCTTTGATTTTGGCCAATGTTAATCTCAAGATTCTCTTACAAACGAGTCTGCGCACTCTGCTTAGGTATCCTTTTCAGAACATCAGCTCACCTGAGAGGTTGTTCCGTTTAGGTACGTGCACGTTGGACTGCCGGCATATATCTGCTCTTACGCTTGAAATAAAGCATTTTGTTTTTTACCTTTTGAATTCCTCCGACTGCCTGATTTCCAAATTCACAACACATGTTTGAAATAAAGCATTCATTCATTCATGATTCATTAACATATGATGTCTGCTTTGCCTGAATATTGTTCATGTTGAACTCTATGTCGATCTCAAACTAGGGTAAACAGAGACTTTGTTACAACTTCTAAATCACCAATAGTCATTTTCACAACACATTACCTGCACTGATGATGAA
>JACEEU010001119.1:0-31371 GCA_016630915.1 Callionymus lyra
CAGTATCTTGGTATATTAGTATCTTGGTATATCAGTATCTTGGTATATCAGTATCTTGGTATATCAGTATCTTGATATATTAGTATCTTGGTATATCAGTATCTTGGTATATTAGTATCTTGGTATATCAGTATCTTGGTATATCAGTATCTTGGTATATTAGTATCTTGGTATATTAGTATCTTGGTATATTAGTATCTTGGTATATTATCAGTATCTTGGTATATCAGTATTTCTTTGTTCTGGGATAATAAGGTCTCGTGTCGGAGTATATATCAAGTTCTTGGATAGAAGGTCCTCTCATTATCTGTTCTGGGATCAAAGGTCTCAGTTCCATCTGTCAACAGAGTTCTTGTGTCCTATCAGTATCTGGATCAGAAGGTCTCGTGTCCTTCTGCTGTTCTGGGATCAGAAGGGATCCTTGTGTCCTTCTCTGTTCTGGGATCAGAAGGTCCTCGTGTCCTTCTCTGTTCTGGGATCAGAAGGTCCTCGTGTCCTTCTCTGTTCTGGGATCAGAAGGTCCTCGTGTCCTTCTCTGTTCTGGGATCAGAAGGTCCTCGTGTCCTTCTCTGTTCTGGGATCAGAAGGTCCTCGTGTCCTTCTCTGTTCTGGGATAAGAAGGTCCTCGTGTCCTTCTCTGTTCTGGGATCAGAAGGTCCTCGTGTCCTTCTCTGTTCTGGGATCAGAAGGTCCTCGTGTCCTTCTCTGTTCTGGGATAAGAAGGTCCTCGTGTCCTTCTCTGTTCTGGGATCAGAAGGTCCTCGTGTCCTTCTCTGTTCTGGGATAAGAAGGTCCTCGTGTCCTTCTCTGTTCTGGGATCAGAAGGTCCTCGTGTCCTTCTCTGTTCTGGGATCAGAAGGTCCTCGTGTCCTTCTCTGTTCTGGGATCAGAAGGTCCTCGTGTCCTTCTCTGTTCTGGGATAAGAAGGTCCTCGTGTCCTTCTCTGATCTGGATCAGAAGGTCCTCGTGTCCTTCTCTGTTCTGGGATAAGAAGGTCCTCGTGTCCTTCTCTGTTCTGGGATCAGAAGGTCCTCGTGTCCTTCTCTGTTCTGGGATCAGAAGGTCCTCGTGTCCTTCTCTGTTCTGGGATCAGAAGGTCCTCGTGTCCTTCTCTGTTCTGGGATCAGAAGGTCCTCGTGTCCTTCTCTGTTCTGGGATCAGAAGGTCCTCGTGTCCTTCTCTGTTCTGGGATCAGAAGGTCCTCGTGTCCTTCTCTGTTCTGGGATCAGGAAGGTCCTCGTGTCCTTCTCTGTTCTGGGATAAGAAGGTCCTCGTGTCCTTCTCTGTTCTGGGATCAGAAGGTCCTCGTGTCCTTCTCTGTTCTGGGATCAGAAGGTCCTCGTGTCCTTCTCTGTTCTGGGATACAGAAGGTCCTCGTGTCCTTCTTGTTCTGGGATCAGAAGGTCCTCGTGTCCTTCTCTGTTCTGGGATCAGAAGGTCCTCGTGTCCTTCTCTGTTCTGGGATCAGAAGGTCCTCGTGTCCTTCTCTGTTCTGGGATCAGAAGGTCCTCGTGTCCTTCTCTGTTCTGGGATCAGAAGGTCCTCGTGTCCTTCTCTGTTCTGGGATCAGAAGGTCCTCGTGTCCTTCTCTGTTCTGGGATCAGAAGGTCCTCGTGTCCTTCTCTGTTCTGGGATCAGAAGGTCCTCGTGTCCTTCTCTGTTCTGGGATCAGAAGGTCCTCGTGTCCTTCTCTGTTCTGGGATCAGAAGGTCCTCGTGTCCTTCTCTGTTCTGGGGATCAGAAGGTCCTCGTGTCCTTCTCTGTTCTGGGATCAGAAGGTCCTCGTGTCCTTCTCTGTTCTGGGATCAGAAGGTCCTCGTGTCCTTCTCTGTTCTGGGATCAGAAGGTCCTCGTGTCCTTCTCTGTTCTGGGATAAGAAGGTCCTCGTGTCCTTCTCTGTTCTGGGATCAGAAGGTCCTCGTGTCCTTCTCTGTTCTGGGATAAGAAGGTCCTCGTGTCCTTCTCTGTTCTGGGATCAGAAGGTCCTCGTGTCCTTCTCTGTTCTGGGATAAGAAGGTCCTCGTGTCCTTCTCTGTTCGGAAGAAGGTCTGTTGTTCTGGGATCAGAAGGTCCTCGTGTCCTTCTCTGTTCTGGGATCAGAAGGTCCTCGTGTCCTTCTCTGTTCTGGGATCAGAAGGTCCTCGTGTCCTTCTCTGTTCTGGGATAAGAAGGTCCTCGTGTCCTTCTCTGTTCTGGGATCAGAAGGTCCTCGTGTCCTTCTCTGTTCTGGGATCAGAAGGTCCTCGTGTCCTTCTCTGTTCTGGGATAAGAAGGTCCTCGTGTCCTTCTCTGTTCTGGGATCAGAAGGTCCTCGTGTCCTTCTCTGTTCTGGGATAAAGAAGGTCCTCGTGTCCTTCTCTGTTCTGGGATCAGAAGGTCCTCGTGTCCTTCTCTGTTCTGGGATCAGAAGGTCCTCGTGTCCTTCTCTGTTCTGGGATCAGAAGGTCCTCGTGTCCTTCTCTGTTCTGGGATCAGAAGGTCCTCGTGTCCTTCTCTGTTCTGGGATCAGAAGGTCCTCGTGTCCTTCTCTGTTCTGGGATAAGAAGGTCCTCGTGTCCTTCTCTGTTCTGGGATAAGAAGGTCCTCGTGTCCTTCTCTGTTCTGGGATCAGAAGGTCCTCGTGTCCTTCTCTGTTCTGGGATCAGAAGGTCCTCGTGTCCTTCTCTGTTCTGGGATCAGAAGGTCCTCGTGTCCTTCTCTGTTCTGGGATCAGAAGGTCCTCGTGTCCTTCTCTGTTCTGGGATCAGAAGGTCCTCGTGTGTCCTTCTCTGTTCTGGGATCAGAAGGTCCTCGTGTCCTTCTCTGTTCTGGGATCAGAAGGTCCTCGTGTCCTTCTCTGTTCTGGGATCAGAAGGTCCTCGTGTCCTTCTCTGTTCTGGGATCAGAAGGTCCTCGTGTCCTTCTCTGTTCTGGGATCAGAAGGTCCTCGTGTCCTTCTCTGTTCTGGGATCAGAAGGTCCTCGTGTCCTTCTCTGTTCTGGGATCAGAAGGTCCTCGTGTCCTTCTCTGTTCTGGGATCAGAAGGTCCTCGTGTCCTTCTCTGTTCTGGGATAAGGATCAGAAGGTCCTCGTGTCCTTCTCTGTTCTGGGATACAGAAGGTCCTCGTGTCCTTCTCTGTTCTGGGATCAGAAGGTCCTCGTGTCCTTCTCTGTTCTGGGATCAGAAGGTCCTCGTGTCCTTCTCTGTTCTGGGATCAGAAGGTCCTCAGTGTCCTTCTCTGGATTCTGGGATCAGAAATTTTTCTCGTTTTCTTGACCGTGGGGGGGGCCCCTTTTTCTCTTGAAACTCTGCTCACAAAAAATACAAAGGGAAACCCTTTTCTCTGTTTTTGAAAACGGTTTTCAGTTTGGAAAAAAGACATGAATAAATGAAGACATGAATAAATGAAGACATGAGTAAATGAAGACATGAGTAAATGAAGACATGAATAAATGAAGACATGAATAAATGAAGACATGAGTAAATGAAGACATGAGTAAATGAAGACATGAATAAATGAAGACATGAATAAATGAAGACATGAATAGATGAAGACATGAATAAATGAAGACATGAATAAATGAAGACATGAATAAATGAAGACATGAATAAATGAAGACATGAATAAATGAAGACATGAGTAAATGAAGACATGAGTAAATGAAGACATGAATAAATGAAGACATGAATAAATGAAGACATGAATAAATGAAGACATGAATAAATGAAGACATGAATAAATGAAGACATGAGTAAATGAAGACATGAATAAATGAAGACATGAATAAATGAAGACATGAATAAATGAAGACATGAGTAAATGAAGACATGAGTAAATGAAGACATGAATAAATGAAGACATGAGTAAATGAAGACATGAATAAATGAAGACATGAATAAATGAAGACATGAATAAATGAAGACATGAAGACATAAATGAAGACATGAGTAAATGAAGACATCAACATGATAAATGAAGACATGAGAATAAATGAAGACATGAGTAAATGAAGACATGAATAAATGAAGACATGAATAAATGAAGACATGAATAAATGAAGACATGAGTAAATGAAGACATGAGTAAATGAAGACATGAGTAAATGAAGACATGAGTAAATGAAGACATGAATAAATGAAGACATGAATAAATGAAGACATGAGTAAATGAAGACATGAGTAAATGAAGACATGAGTAAATGAAGACATGAATAAATGAAGACATGAATAAATGAAGACATGAATAAATGAAGACATGAGTAAATGAAGACATGAGTAAATGAAGACATGAATAAATGAAGACATGAATAAATGAAGACATGAATAAATGAAGACATGAATAAAAATTGATTCTGAGTTTAAATTGTTTGATTCTAGTTTAAATTGTTTGATTCTAGTTTAAATTGTTTGATTCTAGTTTAAATTGTTTGATTCTAGTTTAAATTGTTGGATTATAGTTTAAAATTGTTGGATTATAGTTTAAAATTGTTGGATTACAGTTGAAAATTGTTGGATTACAGTTTAAATTGTTTGATTCTAGTTTAAATTGTTTGATTCTAGTTTAAATTGTTTGATTATAGTTTAAATTGTTTGATTATAGTTTAAATTGTTGGATTATAGTTTAAATTGTTGGATTATAGTTTAAATTGTTTGATTATAGTTTAAATTGTTTGATTATAGTTTAAATTGTTTGATTATAGTTTAAATTGTTTGATTCTAGTTTAAATTGTTTGATTCTAGTTTAAATTGTTTGATTATAGTTTAAATTGTTTGATTATAGTTTAAATTGTTTGATTATAGTTGAAAATTGTTGGATTATAGTTTAAATTGTTTGATTATAGTTGAAAATTGTTGGATTATAGTTGAAAATTGTTTGATTATAGTTGAAAATTGTTGGATTATAGTTGAAAATTGTTGGATTATAGTTGAAAATTGTTTGATTATAGTTGAAAATTGTTTGATTATAGTTGAAAATTGTTTGATTATAGTTGAAAATTGTTTGATTATAGTTTAAATTGTTTGATTAAAGTTGAAAATTGTTGGATTATAGTTTAAATTGTTTGATTAAAGTTGAAAATTGTTTGATTATAGTTGAAAATTGTTTGATTATAGTTTAAATTGTTTGATTAAAGTTGAAAATTGTTGGATTATAGTTTAAATTGTTTGATTACAGTTTAAATTGTTTAATTATAGTTTAAATTGTTTGATTCTAGTTTAAATTGTTTGATTATAGTTTAAATTGTTGGATTATAGTTGAAAATTGTTGGATTATAGTTGAAAATTGTTGGATTATAGTTGAAAATTGTTTGATTATAGTTGAAAATTGTTGGATTATAGTTGAAAATTGTTGGATTATAGTTGAAAATTGTTGGATTATAGTTTAAATTGTTTGATTATAGTTGAAAATTGTTTGATTATAGTTGAAAATTGTTTGATTATAGTTGAAAATTGTTGGATTATAGTTGAAAATTGTTGGATTATAGTTTAAATTGTTTGATTATAGTTGAAAATTGTTGGATTATAGTTGAAAATTGTTGGATTATAGTTGAAAATTGTTTGATTATAGTTGAAAATTGTTGGATTATAGTTGAAAATTGTTTGATTATAGTTTAAATTGTTTGATTAAAGTTGAAAATTGTTGGATTATAGTTTAAATTGTTGGATTATAGTTTAAATTGTTGGATTATAGTTGAAAATTGTTGGATTATAGTTTAAATTGTTTGATAATATTTGAAAATTGTTTGATTATAGTTGAAAATTGTTGGATTATAGTTGAAAATTGTTTGATTATAGTTTAAATTGTTGGATTATAGTTGAAAATTGTTTGATTATAGTTGAAAATAGTTGGATTATAGTTGAAAATTGTTTGATTATAGTTTAAATTGTTGGATTATAGTTTAAATTGTTGGATTATAGTTGAAAATTGTTGGATTATCGTTTAATTTGTTTGATTATAGTTTAAATTGTTGGATTGTAGTTTAAATTGTTTGATTATAGTTTAAATTGTTTGATTCTAGTTTAAATTGTTTGATTATAGTTTAAATTGTTGGATTATAGTTTAAATTGTTTGATTATAGTTTAAATTGTTTGATTATAGTTTAAATTGTTTGATTATAGTTTAAATTGTTGGATTATAGTTTAAATTGTTTGATTATAGTTTAAATTGTTGGATTATAGTTTAAATTGTTTGATTATAGTTTAAATTGTTTGATTATAGTTTAAATTGTTTGATTATAGTTTAAATTGTTGGATTATAGTTTAAATTGTTTGATTATAGTTGAAAATTGTTTGATTATAGTTTAAATTGTTTGATTATAGTTTAAATTGTTTGATTATAGTTTAAATTGTTTGATTATAGTTTAAATTGTTGGATTATAGTTGAAAATTGTTTGATTATAGTTGAAAATTGTTTGATTATAGTTGAAAATTGTTGAATTATAGTTTAAATTGTTTGATTATAGTTTAAATTGTTGGATTATAGTTGAAAATTGTTTGATTATAGTTTAAATTGTTGGATTATAGTTTAAATTGTTGGATTATAGTTGAAAATTGTTTGATTATAGTTTAAATTGTTGGATTATAGTTGAAAATTGTTGGATTATAGTTGAAAATTGTTGGATTATAGTTTAAATTGTTTGATAATATTTGAAAATTGTTGGATTATAGTTGAAAATTGTTGGATTATAGTTTAAATTGTTTGATAATATTTGAAAATTGTTGGATTATAGTTTAAATTGTTTGATTATAGTTTAAATTGTTGGATTATAGTTTAAATTGTTGGATTATAGTTTAAATTGTTTGATTATAGTTTAAATTGTTGGATTATAGTTTAAATTGTTTGATTATAGTTTAAATTGTTGGATTATAGTTGAAAATTGTTTGATTATAGTTTAAATTGTTGGATTATAGTTTAAATTGTTTGATTATAGTTTAAATTGTTGGATTATAGTTTAAATTGTTTGATTATAGTTGAAAATTGTTGGATTATAGTTTAAATTGTTGGATTATAGTTGAAAATTGTTTGATTATAGTTTAAATTGTTGGATTATAGTTTAAAATTGTTGGATTATAGTTTAAAATTGTTGGATTACAGTTGAAAATTGTTGGATTCTAGTTTAAATTGTTTGATTATAGTTTAAATTGTTTGATTCTAGTTTAAATTGTTTGATTACAGTTTAAATTGTTGGATTATAGTTTAAATTGTTGGATTATAGTTTAAATTGTTTGATTATAGTTTAAATTGTTGGATTATAGTTTAAATTGTTGGATTATAGTTTAAATTGTTGGATTATAGTTTAAATTGTTGGATTATAGTTTAAATTGTTGGATTATAGTTTAAATTGTTGGATTATAGTTTAAATTGTTGGATTATAGTTTAAATTGTTTGATTATAGTTTAAATTGTTTGATTACAGTTTAAATTGTTTGATTATAGTTTAAATTGTTGGATTATAGTTTAAATTGTTGGATTATAGTTTAAATTGTTGGATTATAGTTTAAATTGTTGGATTATAGTTTAAATTGTTGGATTATAACAAGAATCTACTTCAATAAAGCTCTTCATTGATCACTTGTTATTATAACTATAAAAATAAAGGAATATGAAGAAATATTTGATCTCAAACTCGCTTCATTGAAACATGAATCTTTGATTATGATTTTCTACTTGATTTTCCTCAAGGATGGTTTTTAAAACTTTATTTTTGATTACGTTTCACTATTAAATGAAGTTTACGTTGAAGTCTGTTCTCAGGAAAGTTGTTTATTCTGCAGCATCTTCTCAAGAGTCGAGTCTGAGCCACGATCACATCTGTCAGGAGGATCTACAGCAGCAGCAGAAACTTCTGCAAGTCAAACTCTGACTCATTTACATCTTTTATTTCACTGATGTCTCCTCGTGTTGTAACAAACCAGATGTCACAAGGAATATATATATATATATATATATATATATATATGTATATGTATATTATGGCATATATACCAGCATGTTTTTGTTATTGTTGATGCTCTGTAAATTTATGTTATTATATATTCTGTTTGTGTTTGTGATTTTGTATGACGGGAAAATCAGGGGGAAGTTTTTTTAAGGGGTTGAGGGGAGGTGAGTGGAGACACCTGGGGAACCAGAGGAACCAGAGGAACCAGTGGAACCAGAGACACCAGAGACACCTGGGGAACCAGAGGAACCAGAGGAACCAGAGACACCAGAGGAACCAGTGGAACCAGAGACACCTGGGGAACCAGAGGAACCAGAGACACCTGGGGAACCAGAGGAACCAGAGACACCAGAGCAACCTGAGGAACCAGAGGAACCAGAGACACCTGGGGAACCAGAGGAACCAGAGACACCTGGGGAACCAGAGGAACCAGAGACACCTGGGGAACCAGAGGAACCAGTGGAACCAGAGACACCAGAGACACCTGGGGAACCAGAGGAACCAGAGGAACCAGAGACACCTGGGGAACCAGAGGAACCAGAGGAACCAGAGACACCAGAGGAACCAGTGGAACCAGAGACACCTGGGGAACCAGAGGAACCAGAGACACCTGGGGAACCAGAGGAACCAGAGACACCTGGGGAACCAGAGGAACCAGAGACACCAGAGCAACCTGAGGAACCAGAGGAACCAGAGACACCTGGGGAACCAGAGGAACCAGAGACACCTGGGGAACCAGAGGAACCAGAGACACCTGGGGAACCAGAGGAACCAGAGGAACCAGAGACACCAGAGCAACCTGAGGAACCAGAGGAACCAGAGACACCTGGGGAACCAGAGGAACCAGAGACACCTGGGGAACCAGAGGAACCAGAGGAACCAGAGACACCAGAGCAACCTGAGGAACCAGAGCAACCAGAGACACCTGGGGGAACCAGAGGAACCAGAGACACCTGGGGAACCAGAGGAACCAGAGACACCTGGGGAACCAGAGGAACCAGAGACACCTGGGGAACCAGAGGAACCAGAGGAACCAGAGACACCAGAGCAACCTGAGGAACCAGAGGAACCAGAGACACCTGGGGAACCAGAGGAACCAGAGGAACCAGAGACACCAGAGCAACCTGAGGAACCAGAGGAACCAGAGACACCTGGGGAACCAGAGGAACCAGAGACACCTGGGGAACCAGAGGAACCAGAGACACCAGAGCAACCTGAGGAACCAGAGGAACCAGAGACACCTGGGGAACCAGAGGAACCAGAGACACCTGGGGAACCAGAGGAACCAGAGGAACCAGTGGAACCAGAGACACCAGAGACACCTGGGGAACCAGAGGAACCAGAGGAACCAGAGACACCTGGGGAACCAGAGGAACCAGAGGAACCAGAGACACCAGAGGAACCAGTGGAACCAGAGACACCTGGGGAACCAGAGGAACCAGAGACACCTGGGGAACCAGAGGAACCAGAGACACCTGGGGAACCAGAGGAACCAGAGACACCAGAGCAACCTGAGGAACCAGAGGAACCAGAGACACCAGAGCAACCTGAGGAACCAGAGGAACCAGAGACACCTGGGGAACCAGAGGAACCAGAGACACCTGGGGAACCAGAGGAACCAGAGACACCAGAGCAACCTGAGGAACCAGAGGAACCAGAGACACCTGGGGAACCAGAGGAACCAGAGACACCTGGGGAACCAGAGGAACCAGAGACACCTGGGGATCCAGAGGAACCAGAGACACCTGGGGAACCAGAGGAACCAGAGACACCAGAGCAACCTGAGGAACCAGAGGAACCAGAGACACCTGGGGAACCAGAGGAACCAGAGACACCTGGGGAACCAGAGGAACCAGAGGAACCAGAGACACCAGAGCAACCTGAGGAACCAGAGGAACCAGAGACACCTGGGGAACCAGAGGAACCAGAGACACCTGGGGAACCAGAGGAACCTGAGGAACCAGAGACACCAGAGCAACCTGAGGAACCAGAGCAACCAGAGACACCTGGGGAACCAGAGGAACCAGAGGAACCAGAGACACCAGAGACACCTGGGGAACCAGAGGAACCAGAGACACCTGGGGAACCAGAGGAACCAGAGACACCAGAGCAACCTGAGGAACCAGAGGAACCAGAGACACCTGGGGAACCAGAGGAACCAGAGACACCTGGGGAACCAGAGGAACCAGAGGAACCAGAGACACCAGAGCAACCTGAGGAACCAGAGCAACCAGAGACACCTGGGGAACCAGAGGAACCAGAGACACCTGGGGAACCAGAGGAACCAGAGACACCAGAGGAACCAGTGGAACCAGAGACACCTGGGGAACCAGAGGAACCAGAGACACCTGGGGAACCAGAGAACACCAGAGCAACCTGAGGAACCAGAGGAACCAGAGACACCTGGGGAACCAGAGGAACCAGAGACACCTGGGGAACCAGAGGAACCAGAGACACCTGGGGAACCAGAGGAACCAGAGGAACCAGTGGAACCAGAGACACCAGAGACACCTGGGGAACCAGAGGAACCAGAGGAACTAGAGACACCTGGGGAACCAGAGGAACCAGAGGAACTAGAGACACCTGGGGAACCAGAGGAACCAGAGGAACCAGAGACACCAGAGACACCTGGGGAACCAGAGGAACCAGAGGAACCAGAGGAACCAGAGACAAAAGCACGAGCCAGGAGGACAAACTGTCCTTCAATAAAAACATAATTATTGCTTTTTTTAAAATAATAATTGGAATTTAAATATAACAAATATTGAATAATTAAAGTAAACATATAACAATATAGCCTCTGCTGTCTGTGGTCTGCTGGGGAGCAGCAGCAGGAGCAGGACAGGAAGAACTGAACAGGCTGATCAGGAGGATCTGTCCTGTCGCTCGCTGGACTCGTGGAGGAGGTGGGAGAGAGGAGGAGGAGGTGGAGGAGGTGGAGAGAGGAGGAGGTGGAGGAGGTGGGAGAGGTGGAGGTGGGAGGAGGAGGAGTGGAGGAGGTGGAGGAGGTGGAGGAGGTGGAGGAGGTGGAGGAGGTGGAGGAGGTGGGAGAGAGGAGGGGAGGAGGTGGAGGGGAGGTGAGGAGGTGGGAGAGAGGAGGAGGTGGAGGAGGTGGAGGAGGAGGTAGGAGAGAGGAGGGAGGGGAGGTGGAAGGTGAGGAGGTAGGAGGAGGTGGGAGAGAAGGAGGGAGGTGGAGGAGGTGGGGGAGGTGGAGGAGGGGGAGGAGGAGGTGGAGGAGGTGGAGGAGGTGGAGGAGGAGGTGGGGAGAGAGGAGGAGGTGGAGGAGGTGGAGGAGGAGGTGGAGAGGAGGAGGTGGAGGAGGTGGAGGAGGTGGAGGAGGTGGAGAGAGGTGGGAGAGAGGAGGAGGTGGAGGGAGGTGGGAGGGGAGAGAGGAGGAGGAGGTGGAGGAGGTGGAGGAGGTGGGAGAGAGGTGGAGGAGGTGGAGGAGGTGGAGGAGGTGGGAGGTGGTGAGAGGAGGAGGTGGAGGAGGTGGAGGAGGTGGGAGAGAGGAGGAGGGAGGAGGAGGAGGTGGAGGAGGTGGGAGGAGGAGGAGGAGGTGGAGGAGGTGGAGGAGGTGGGAGAGAGGAGGAGGTGGAGGAGGTGGGAGAGAGGAGGAGGTGGTGGAGGGGGGGAGAGAGGAGGACACTCTCCAGACTCTCCTCCACGGGGACAACACTCCACTGCACCTGAGGAGGAGCAGCTCCTTCAGGGGTTCAGGCCCCCAGTGTAGGAGCGTATGAGAAGGTCCTTCATCTCAACTGCTGTCTTTTAACTCTTGAAATATCCGATGCTAATGCCGGGTGTGGTGTGTTTCGGGTGTGTTTTATTGGATTTTTACTTTTTTGTTTTTATTTTTATTTTATTTTATTCTATTGTATTTTGTTAATAGTGTTAAAATTCTAATTTTGTAAAGAATTGTATATTTTTAAGACTTTTTTTTATAGGGATTTTATATTTTATATCGGTGTTTTATGTTTATTATTTGTTTTTTTTCCTTCACTTTGGGGGTGGAGGAGGAGGTGGAGTAGGTGAAAGAGAATTAAAATATTGGAATAGTTGAAATAAAAGGATGTAAGAAAATATTGGAGTAAATGAAATGAAAAATATTAAAGATATTGAATAATTGAAATAAAAATTGAGGTGAATATTGAATAATTGAAATAAAAATATAACAAATATTGAATAAGATGAAATAAAAAATAACAAATATTGAATAATTGAAATAAAAATATAACACAAGTATTGAATAATAATGAAATAAAAATATAACAAATATTGAATAAATAAAATAAAATAACAAATATTGAATAAATTGAAAGAAAAATATAAGAAAATTGAAATAAAAAAATATAACAAATATGATAATGAAAAAATATTGAATAATTGAAGAATATAGGAGATATAAGAGAATAAAAATATTGAATAAAAGTAAGAAGTGATGAAAAACTTAGATTCTCCATCAGAATAATTGAAATAAAAATATAACAAATATTGAATAATTGAAATAAAAATATAACAAATATTGAATAATTGAAATAAAAATATAACAAATATTGAAATTGAAATAAAAATATAACAAATATTGAATAATTAAAATAAAAATATAACAAATATTGAATAATTGAAATAAAAATATAACAAATATTGAATAATTAAAATAAAAATATAACAAATATTGAATAATTGAAATAAAAATATAACAAATATTGAATAATTAAAGTAAAAATATAACAAATATTGAATAATTAAAATATAACAAATATTGAATAATTGAAATAAAAATATAACAAATATTGAATAATTGAAATAAAAATATAACAAATATTGAATAATTAAAATAAAAATAAAACAAATATTGAATAATTGAAATAAAAATATAACAAATATTGAATAATTAAAATAAAAATATAACAAATATTGAATAATTGAAATAAAAATATAACAAATATTGAATAATTGAAATAAAAAATATAACAAATATTGAATAATTGAAATAAAAATATAACAAATATTGAATAATTAAAATAAAAATATAACAAATATTGAATAATTGAAATAAAAATATAACAAATATTGAATAATTGAAAGGAAAATAAAACAAATATTGAATAATTGAAATAAAAATATAACAAATATTGAATAATTGAAATAAAAATATAACAAATATTGAATAATTAAAATAAAAATATAACAAATATTGAATAATTGAAATGAAAATATAACAAATATTGAATAATTAAAGTAAAATATAACAAATATTGAATAATTGAAATGAAAATATAACAAATATTGAATAATAAAAATACAACAAATATTGAATAATTGAAATAAAAATATAACAAATATTGAATAATTAAAATAAAAATATAACAAATATTGAATAATTGAAATAAAAATATAACAAATATTGAATAATTGAAATAAAAATATAACAAATATTGAATAATTGAAATAAAAATATAACAAATATTGAATAATTAAAATAAAAATATAACAAATATTGAATAATTGAAATAAAAATATAACAAATATTGAATAATTTAAAATAAAAATATAACAAATATTGAATAATTGAAATAAAAATATAACAAATATTGAATAATTAAAATAAAAAATATAACAAATATTGAATAATTGAAATAAAAATATAACAAATATTGAATAATTGAAATAAAAATATAACAAATATTGAATAATTGAAATAAAAATATAACAAATATTGAATAATTAAAATAAAAATATAACAAATATTGAATAATTGAAATAAAAAATATAACAAATATTGAATAATTTAAATAAAAATATAACAAATATTGAATAATTGAAATAAAAATATAACAAATATTGAATAATTAAAATAAAAATATAACAAATATTGAATAATTGAAATAAAAATATAACAAATATTGAATAATTAAAATAACAAATATTGAAAATAAAAATAAAAAATATTGAATAATTGAAATAAAAATATAACAAATATTGAATAATTAAAATAAAAATATAACAAATATTGAATAATTAAAATAAAAATATAACAAATATTGAATAATTGAAAATAAAATTATAACAAATATTGAATAATTGAAATAAAAATATAACAAATATTGAATAATTGAAAAAAATATAACAAATATTGAATAATTAAAATAAAAATATAACAAATATTGAATAATTGAAATAAAAATATAACAAATATTGAATAATTAAAATAAAAATATAACAAATATTGAATAATAATTGAAAAAAATATAACAAATATTGAATAATTGAAATAAAAATATAACAAATATTGAATAATTGAAATAAAAATATAACAAATATTGAATAATTGAAATAAAAATATAACAAATATTGAATAATTAAAATAAAAATATAACAAATATTGAATAATTGAAATTAAAATATAACAAATATTGAATAATTGAAAATAAAATATAACAAATATTGAATAATTGAAATTAAAATATAACAAATATTGAATAATTGAAATAAAAATATAACAAATATTGAATAATTGAAATAAAAATATAACAAATATTGAATAATTGAAATAAAAATATAACAAATATTGAATAATTGAAATAAAAAATATAACAAATATTGAATAATTGAAATAAAAATATAACAAATATTGAATAATTAAAATAAAAATATAACAAATATTGAATAATTGAAATAAAAATATAACAAATATTGAATAATTAAAATAAAAATATAACAAATATTGAATAATTGAAATAAAAATATAACAAATATTGAATAATTGAAATAAAAATATAACAAATATTGAATAATTGAAATGAAAATATAACAAATATTGAATAATTAAAATAAAAATATAACAAATATTGAATAATTGAAATAAAAATATAACAAATATTGAATAATTAAAATAAAAATATAACAAATATTGAATAATTGAAATAAAAATATAACAAATATTGAATAATTAAAATAAAAATATAACAAATATTGAATAATTGAAATAAAAATATAACAAATATTGAATAATTAAAATAAAAATATAACAAATATTGAATAATTAAAATAAAAAATATAAAAAATATTGAATAATTGAAATAAAAATATAACAAATATTGAATAATTAAAATAAAAATATAACAAATATTGAATAATTGAAATAAAAATATAACAAATATTGAATAATTGAAATGAAAATATAACAAATATTGAGTAATTGTAATTAAAATATAACAAATATTGAATAATTGAAATGAAAATATAACAAATATTGAATAATTAAAATAAAAAGTATAACAAACATTAAATATTAAATAAATTCAATCACACAATATTCTGATGACATTGATTTACTTCCTGCACTGCAGTGTTTTTATTTGCCACTGATTTAACAAACTTAGCAAACTTTTCTCTGATGTTTCCTGACTCAGCAGAAGTTGATTTTGAAGAGAATAAACAACAACAAAGGTAAAGATGTTACAAACACACACTGAAGAACTGCTTTATTCTCCTTATCAAGCGTCGACACTGGATTCTCTGGAACATCTTCGTTCTCAAGAGTTTCTGCTCGTGAACGAAACCTTTTCTGCTGTTGACTCTCGAAACCAGTTCAACTTCCTGTCAAAGGTTTTCAAAATAACACAACACGTGACAAAATAAAAGCCTTTAAAATCCTTGCATTTACAAGAGTAGAAATGTTACGATGAGAGACTTTTAGAAACGTTCTCGTGTCGAATCCATCATCATTGAAGCAGCTGTGATGCCATCAGAGAAGATTGAGAAGATGTTTCACCTGGTTTTCTTGAGAACATCCTTGAAAAAAGACATGATTGAGAAACAGAACCAGACTGAGGAGCAGAAAGAGGAGAAAAGAACAATATGTGACGTCAACTCATGGACTTCATCTCTACACAAAGACAACTGGAGTCTTTTACTGGAGGTCAAAGGTTACACTTTATTGACACTGAAGAGCAAACAAGAGTCACAATGATTACAAAGAAAGATTCATCCAAACACTCGTGGATCATGTTGACGCTCAGAGAGTCTCTGGCTGAACATCTGCTGGAGACACTTCCAACATCTGCACTTCCTCCACAGGTGCTGGGAGCTGCTCTCTGCTCCTCTGGACCACAACAACAACAACAACAACAACAACAACAACAACAACAACAACAACACACATCATGAAGATCACGACACTGAGCATCACAGACCGCACTAGATGGTGATCAACCTCTGGCTCTCCGAACACTACAAGGGTCTTAGATGTGAACACACAACGATCGTCTTTCATAACCACACACCAGAAGTCTCCTCTGTGTTCCAGAGAGATGTTCGTGATCACCAGCCTCGTGTCGGAGCGAGAGATTCTGTCTTCTTGTCCTTCATATACACGTGATGTTCTTCCTTCAGTTCTGTTTGTCTTCATGAACCAGTGGATCTCATCAGTCTGTTTCCAGTCACATCGTAGAGTCTCGTTCTCTCCTCCAGTGAAGAACACCTCAGCAGGCGGGTCAGACTCAGGACACACAAACAGGAAGTTATGATCAAACTGACCACTGCGAGCACAGATGTATAAACCTGTGTGGTTCAAGGTCAGTGATGGAAACATCAGAGTGTAGTTGTCAATCTCTTCATGTTTCATCACTGATCTAATGTCCCACACATGTGGTTTGTTTCCAGTGACGTCAGAGCAGTTCAGCTCCAGACTCTCTCCCACTGACCTGAGAATGTGATTATATTGTATATAAACATGAAACTCCTTCAGTCGTTCACAGCTCTGATGGTTCTTCTGCAGACAGGAATAAGAGTCGACCAGAACTTACACCAACCGTTACCAGAAGAGAAGTTTTGTTCTTCACTTGCTGTAGTTTGTTCATTGAAGATGTTTCATCATCGATTAAAGTTAATTCATAATTTCTTGTTCTGCGGTTTAATTGATATAAAGCCCACTGAACACTCTGGTTTGGTCCCACACCGTCACAGTCCAGCTCCAGTGTCTGTCCAACATAAGGTCTCAAGTCCTGACGTCTCATCTTTCGTTCGTCACAAACCAGGAGAGTGAAGTTCTTCTCGTGCGTCACGTTGTTCTGGGTCCAGCACAGTTCTTGGTACTGACCCGAGTCTGAAGCCTTCAGAGGGTCTGTTCTATAAGAAGCTTCTCTCTGCAGACTGGAGTCCTCACTCATGGTGACCTGGAGAACGTTCAACACATCAGTTCAGACACGATCGAAGTCACACTCACTTGTACTCACATGATGTGAAGAGTTCCACAGAAGTTCCTTCTCCTCACCGATCCATCTGGAGATCAAACAGACGCCATCAGCTGGTTTGTTCAGGAAGAAGCGATGATCGTCTCCTTCTCTCTTGAGGATCTCAGCGAGGATGTTGTTGGAGAAGAAGGTCAGCAGCAGCAGCATCAGTGCAGCCATGTCTGCGTCTGTGAGTGAGAGTCGCCTCTGCAGCGACTTCATGATGTCAATCTCTTCACCATCAGCAGCTTCTCGCCTACGATTGGTGGAACCAGACGATAACAGGATGTTCTACGTCTACTTCCTGTTTCATCAGATGTGAAGCAACAACGTGTGTGAACTCACATGATTGACACTATTTTAATGCAATAAAAACATTATTATTGCTTTTTTTTAATAATAATTGGAATTAAAATATAACAAATATTGAATAATTAAAATTAAAGTATAAAAAATCTTGAATAATTGAAATTAAACTATAACAAATATTGAATAATTAAAATTTAAATATTACAAATAGTGAATAATTAAAATATTAAAAATATTGAATAATTGAAATTAAAATGTAGCAAATATTGAATAATTAAAATACAACAAATATTGAATAATTAAAATATGACAAATATTGAATAATTACAATTAAAGTATAACAAATATTGAATAATTGACATTTAAATATTACAAATAATGAATAATTAAAATATAAAAAATATTGAATAATTGAAATTAAACAATAACAAATATTGAATAATTAAAATATAACAAATATTGAATAATTAAAATATAACAAATATTGAATAATTGAAATTAAACTATAACAAATGGTGAATAATTAAAATATAACAAATATTTAATATTCAAATGTAAAAATATTGAATAATTAAAATTAAACTATATCAAATATTGAATAAAAAAAATATAACAAATATTTAATATTCAAATTAAACTATAGCAAATATTGAATAATTAAAATATGACAAATATTGAATAATTACAATTAAAGTATAAAAAAATATTGAATAAATGAAATTAAACTATAACAAATATTGAATAATTGAAATTGAAATATAACAAATAGTGAATAATTGAAATATAACAAATATTGAATAATTAAAATATAACAAATATTTTAAATACATTTTTCACGCCGGCAACACGGATCAGTCGTTTTTTTCCACCTGATCGTAAGGCAGTGATTGCGCGGACAAAAGCGACTTCACGGCCGTCCTGCGTCTCTGCGCCTCACCTAGGATTCACTTAACGCAGCCTTTTTTCTTGGACAATAATGGACTTGAACTTTGGACACTGATCGCGGGGGTTTGACTGACGGGTGTCGCAGGTGTTCGTTGTTTTGTTCATGTTTGTTTGATCCTCCTTTTAGGGTTTTTTTTTGTTGAATGTTATTAGGTAAATATATTTTGATGAACTTCTATAACGGCTTCATGTCAGTGTTGTTATAATTAATGCTGTCACTCTGGAGCGTCACCGGGTCTGAAGCTCCGCCCATGAAGAATGAGTGTGTGACGATCTCTCCAGGAGTTATGTGAGGAGGTTACAGTGTGACCTTTAGTTTTAGTCAAAACCAGATCAACACGTCAACAGACCGTTTTCAACAGGAAGCAGAAAAGAAGCAGAAGAACTTCATCGTCTCCATCCATGAGAAGATTCTTCAGGAGGAAGTTTAGTTTAATGTCACAACTGCATCCCATAATAGAACATCTGCCATCTTGGTTCGACTGACGGTTCAACACACCTGAGGATTCATCACGACACACCTGATGATTCATCACGACACACCTGACGATTCATCACGACACACCTGATGATTCATCACGACACACCTGACTTTTCATCACGACACACCTGACGATTCATCACGACACACCTGATGATTCATCACGACACACCTGACTTTTAATCACGACACACCTGACGATTCATCACGACACACCTGACTATTCATTACGACACACGTGACGATTCATCACGACACACCTGACTTTTCATCACGACACACCTGACGATTCATTACGACACACCTGACTTTTCATCACGACACACCTGACGATTCATTACGACACACCTGACTATTCATTACGACACACGTGAGGATTCATCACGACACACCTGACTTTTCATCACGACAAACCTGACGATTCATTACGACACACCTGACTTTTCATCACGACACACCTGACGATTCATCACGACACACCTGACTATTCATTACGACACACGTGACGATTCATCACGACACACCTGACTTTTCATCACGACACACCTGATGATTCATCACGACACACGTGACGATTCATCACGACACACCTGACTTTTCATCACGACACACCTGACGATTCATCACGACACACCTGACTATTCATTACGACACACGTGACGATTCATCACGACACACCTGACTTTTCATCACGACACACCTGACGATTCATTACGACACACCTGACTTTTCATCACGACACACCTGACGATTCATTACGACACACCTGACTATTCATTACGACACACGTGACGATTCATTACGACACACCTGACTTTTCATCACGACACACCTGACGATTCATTACGACACACCTGACTTTTCATCACGACACACCTGACGATTCATTACGACACACCTGACTATTCATTACGACACACGTGACGATTCATCACGACACACCTGACTTTTCATCACGACACACCTGACGATTCATTACGACACACCTGACTTTTCATCACACGACACACCTGACGATTCATTACGACACACCTGACTTTTCATCACGACACACCTGAAGATTCATTACGACACACCTGACTATTCATTACGACACACGTGACGATTCATTACGACACACGTGACGATTCATCACGACACACCTGACTATTCATCACGAAACACCTGACGATTCATCACGACACACCTGATGATTCATCACGACACACCTGAGGATTCATCACGACACACCTGTGATTCATCACAACACACCTGAGGATTCATCACGACACACCTGTGATTCATCACGACACACCTGAGGATTCATCACGACACACCTGTGATTCATCACGACACACCTGAGGATTCATCACGACACACCTGAGGATTCATCACGACACACCTGAGGATTCATCACGACACACATGATGATTCATCACGACACACCTGACTTTTCATCACGACACACCTGACGATTCATCACGACACACCTGATGATTCATCACGACACACCTGACTTTTCATCACGACACACCTGACGATTCATCACGACACACCTGACTATTCATTATGACACACGTGACGATTCATCACGACACACCTGACTTTTCATCACGACACACCTGACGATTCATTACGACACACCTGACTTTTCATCAAGACACACCTGACGATTCATTACGACACACCTGACTATTCATTACGACACATGTGACGATTCATCACGACACACCTGACTTTTCATCACGACACACCTGACGATTCATTACGACACACCTGACTTTTCATCACGACACACCTGACGATTCATCACGACACACCTGACTATTCATTACGACACACGTGACGATTCATCACGACACACCTGACTTTTCATCACGACACACCTGATGATTCATCACGACACACGTGACGATTCATCACGACACACCTGACTTTTCATCACGACACACCTGACGATTCATCACGACACACCTGACTATTCATTACGACACACGTGACGATTCATCACGACACACCTGACTTTTCATCACGACACACCTGACGATTCATTACGACACACCTGACTTTTCATCACGACACACCTGACGATTCATTACGACACACCTGACTATTCATTACGACACACGTGACGATTCATCACGACACACCTGACTTTTCATCACGACACACCTGACGATTCATTACGACACACCTGACTTTTCATCACGACACACCTGACGATTCATTACGACACACCTGACTATTCATTACGACACACGTGACGATTCATCACGACACACCTGACTTTTCATCACGACACACCTGACGATTCATTACGACACACCTGACTTTTCATCACGACACACCTGACGATTCATTACGACACACCTGACTTTTCATCACGACACACCTGAAGATTCATTACGACACACCTGACTATTCATTACGACACACGTGACGATTCATCACGACACACCTGACGATTCATCACGAAACACCTGACGATTCATCACGACACACCTGATGATTCATCACGACACACCTGAGGATTCATCACGACACACCTGTGATTCATCACAACACACCTGAGGATTCATCACGACACACCTGTGATTCATCACGACACACCTGACTATTCATTATGACACACGTGACGATTCATCACGACACACCTGACTTTTCATCACGACACACCTGACGATTCATTACGACACACCTGACTTTTCATCACGACACACCTGACGATTCATTACGACACACCTGACTATTCATTACGACACACGTGACGATTCATCACGACACACCTGACTTTTCATCACGACACACCTGACGATTCATTACGACACACCTGACTTTTCATCACGACACACCTGACGATTCATCACGACACACCTGACTATTCATTACGACACACGTGACGATTCATCACGACACACCTGACTTTTCATCACGACACACCTGATGATTCATCACGACACACGTGACGATTCATCACGACACACCTGACTTTTCATCACGACACACCTGACGATTCATCCACGACACACCTGACTATTCATTCACGACACACGTGACGATTCATCACGACACACCTGACTTTTCATCACGACACACCTGACGATTCATTACGACACACCTGACTTTTCATCACGACACACCTGACGATTCATTACGACACACCTGACTATTCATTACGACACACGTGACGATTCATCACGACACACCTGACTTTTCATCACGACACACCTGACGATTCATTACGACACACCTGACTTTTCATCACGACACACCTGACGATTCATTACGACACACCTGACTATTCATTCACGACACACGTGACGATTCATCACGACACACCTGACTTTTCATCACGACACACCTGACGATTCATTACGACACACCTGACTTTTCATCACGACACACCTGACGATTCATTACGACACACCTGACTTTTCATCACGACACACCTGAAGATTCATTACGACACACCTGACTATTCATTACGACACACGTGACGATTCATCACGACACACCTGACGATTCATCACGAAACACCTGACGATTCATCACGACACACCTGATGATTCATCACGACACACCTGAGGATTCATCACGACACACCTGTGATTCATCACAACACACCTGAGGATTCATCACGACACACCT
Organism: Callionymus lyra; assembly: GCA_016630915.1. Classification (NCBI taxonomy): domain Eukaryota; kingdom Metazoa; phylum Chordata; class Actinopteri; order Syngnathiformes; family Callionymidae; genus Callionymus; species Callionymus lyra. The sequence goes on from JACEEU010001119.1 coordinate 22,518, forward strand.
GTGATTCATCACGACACACCTGAGGATTCATCACGACACACCTGTGATTCATCACGACACACCTGAGGATTCATCACGACACACCTGAGGATTCATCACGACACACATGATGATTCATCACGACACACATGATGATTCATCACGACACACCTGACGATTCATCACGACACACCTGACGATTCATCACGAAACACCTGACGATTCATCACGACACACCTGACGATTCATCACGAAACACCTGAGGATTCATCACGACACACATGATGATTCATCACGACACACCTGAGGATTCATCATGACACACCTGACGATTCATCACGAAACACCTGACGATTCATCACGACACACCTGACGATTCATCACGAAACACCTGAGGATTCATCACGACACACATGATGATTCATCACGACACACCTGAGGATTCATCACGACACACCTGAGGATTCATCACGACACACGTGATGATTCATCACGACACACCTGAAGATTCATCACGAAACACCTGACGATTCATCACGAAACACCTGAGGATTCATCACGAAACACCTGACGATTCATCACGAAACACCTGAGGATTCATCACGACACACATGATGATTCATCACGACACACCTGACGATTCATCACGACACACCTGACTATTCATTACGACACACGTGACGATTCATCACGACACACCTGACTTTTCATCACGACACACCTGACGATTCATTACGACACACCTGACTTTTCATCACGACACACCTGACGATTCATTACGACACACCTGACTATTCATTACGACACACGTGACGATTCATCACGACACACCTCTGACTTTCATCACGACACACCTGACGATTCATTACGACACACCTGACTTTTCATCACGACACACCTGACGATTCATCACACACCCTGCGATTCATCACGACACACCTGACTATTCACGACACACGTGACGATTCATCACGACACACCTGACTTTTCATCACGACACACCTGACGATTCATTACGACACACCTGACTTTTCATCACGACACACCTGACGATTCATCACGACACACCTGACTTTTCATCACGACACACCTGAAGATTCATTACGACACACCTGACTATTCATTACGACACACGTGACGATTCATCACGACACACCTGACGATTCATCACGAAACACCTGACGATTCATCACGACACACCTGATGATTCATCACGACACACCTGAGGATTCATCACGACACACCTGTGATTCATCACAACACACCTGAGGATTCATCACGACACACCTGTGATTCATCACGACACACCTGAGGATTCATCACGACACACCTGTGATTCATCACGACACACCTGAGGATTCATCACGACACACCTGAGGATTCATCACGACACACATGATGATTCATCACGACACACATGATGATTCATCACGACACACCTGACGATTCATCCACACATTCTGACGACACCTGACGATTCACCACGAAACACCTGACGATTCATCACGACACACCTGACGATTCATCACGAAACACCTGAGGATTCATCACGACACACATGATGATTCATCACGACACACCTGAGGATTCATCATGACACACCTGACGATTCATCACGAAACACCTGACGATTCATCACGACACACCTGACGATTCATCACGAAACACCTGAGGATTCATCACGACACACATGATGATTCATCACGACACACCTGAGGATTCATCACGACACACCTGAGGATTCATCACGACACACGTGATGATTCATCACGACACACCTGAAGATTCATCACGAAACACCTGACGATTCATCACGAAACACCTGAGGATTCATCACGAAACACCTGACGATTCATCACGAAACACCTGAGGATTCATCACGACACACATGATGATTCATCACGACACACCTGACGATTCATCACGACACACCTGACGATTCATCACGACACACCTGAGGATTCATCACGACACACCTGACAATTCATCACGACACACCTGAAGACTCATCACGACACACCTGACTATTCATCACGACACACCTGACGATTCATCACGACACACCTGAAGATTCATCACGACACACCTGACGATTCATCACGACACACCTGACGATTCATCACAACACAACTGATGATTCATCATGACACACCTGACGATTCATCACGACACACCTGACGATTCATCACGACACACCTGACGATTCATCACGACACCTGACGATTCATCACGACACACCTGACGATTCATCACGACACACCTGAAGATTCATCACGACACACCTGACGATTCTTCACGACACACCTGACGATTCATCACGACACACCTGAAGATTCATCACGACACACCTGACGATTCATCACGACACACATGATGATTCATCACGACACACCTGACGATTCATCACGACACTCCTGACGATTCATCACGACACACCTGAGGATTCATCACGACACACCTGACAATTCATCACGACACACCTGAAAACTCATCACGACACACCTGACTATTCATCACGACACACCTGACGATTCATCACGACACACCTGACGATTCATCACGACACACCTGAAGATTCATCACGACACACCTGACGATTCATCACGACACACCTGACGATTCATCACAACACAACTGATGATTCATCACGACACACCTGACGATTCATCACGACACACCTGAGGATTCATCACGACACACCTGACGATTCATCACGACACCTGACGATTCATCACGACACCTGACGATTCATCACGACACACCTGACGATTCATCACGACATACCTGACAATTCATCACGACACACCTGACGACTCATCACGACACACCTGACTATTCATCACGACACACCTGAGGATTCATCACGACACACCTGACTATTCATTACGACACACGTGACGATTCATCACGACACACCTGACGACTCATCACGACACACCTGACGATTCATCACGACACACCTGACGACTCATCACGACACACCTGACGATTCATCACGACACACCTGAAGATTCATCACGACACACCTCAAGATTCATCACGACACACCTGACGATTCATCACGACACCTGACGATTCATCACGACACACCTGAAGATTCATCACGACACACCTGACGATTCATCACAACACACCTGATGATTCATCACGACATACCTGACGATTCATCACGACACACCTGAAGATTCATCACGACACACCTGGGGATTCATCACGACACACCTGACGATTCATCACGACACACCTGACGATTCATCACGACACACCTAACGATTCATCACGACACACCTGACAACTCATCACGACACACCTGACAATTCATCACGACACACCTGACAACTCATCACGACACACCTGACAATTCATCACGACACAACTGAAGACTCATCACGACACACCTGACTATTCATCACGACACACCTGACGATTCATCACGACACACCTGAAGATTCATCACGACACACCTGACGATTCATCACAACACAACTGATGATTCATCACGACACACCTGAAGATTCATCACGACACACCTGAGGATTCATCACGACACACCTGACGATTCATCACGACACACCTGACGATTCATCACGACACACCTGAAGATTCATCACGACACACCTGACGATTCATCACGACACACCTGACGATTCATCACGACACACCTGACGACTCATCACGACACACCTGACTATTCATCACGACACACCTGACGATTCATCACGACACACATGATGATTCATCACGACACACATGACGATTCATCGCGACACACCTGACGATTCATCACAACACACCTGACGATTCATCACGACACACCTGAAGATTCATCACGACACACCTGACGATTCATCACGACACACCTGACGATTCATCACAACACAACTGATGATTCATCACGACACACCTAAAGATTCATCACGACACACCTGACGATTCATCACAACACAACTGATGATTCATCATGACACACCTGACGATTCATCACGACACACCTGACGATTCATCACAACACAACTGATGATTCATCACGACACACCTGACGATTCATCACGACACACCTAAAGATTCATCACGACACACCTGACGATTCATCACAACACAACTGATGATTCATCATGACACACCTGAAGATTCATCACGACACACCTGACGATTCATCACGACACACCTGACGATTCATCACGACACACCTGACGATTCATCACGACACACCTGACGATTCATCACGACACACCTGATGATTCATCACGACACACCTGAGGATTCATCACGACACACCTGTGATTCATCACAACACACCTGAGGATTCATCACGACACACCTGAGGATTCATCACGACACACCTGTGAATCATCACGACACACCTGAGGATTCATCACGACACACCGTAGGATTCATCACGACACACCTGATGATTCATCACGGCACACAACTGATGATTCATCACGACACACCTGACGATTCATCACGACACACCTGACGATTCATCACGAAACACCTGACGATTCATCACGACACACCTGACGATTCATCACGACACACCTGAGGATTCATCACGACACACCTGATGATTCATCACGACACACCTGAGGATTCATCACGACACACCTGACGATTCATCACGAACACACCTGACGATTCATCACGACACACCTGACGATTCATCACGAAACACCTGAGGATTCATCACGACACACATGATGATTCATCACGACACACCTGAGGATTCATCACGACACACCTGAGGATTCATCACGACACACCTGAGGATTCATCACGACACACCTGAAGATTCATCACGAAACACCTGACGATTCATCACGAAACACCTGAGGATTCATCACGAAACACCTGACGATTCATCACGAAACACCTGAGGATTCATCACGACACACATGATGATTCATCACGACACACCTGACGATTCATCACGACACACCTGACGATTCATCACGACACACCTGAGGATTCATCACGAACACCTGACGATTCATCACGACACACCTGAAGACTCATCACGACACACCTGACTATTCATCACGACACACCTGACGATTCATCACGACACACCTGACGATTAATCACGACACACCTGAAGATTCATCACGACACACCTGACGATTCATCGCGGGACGCACCTGGCGATTCATCAACGGGACACCTGACGATTCATCCACGACACACCTGACGATTCATCACGACACACCTGACGATTCATCCACGACACACCTGACGAGTTCATCCACATCACATGACGGATTCATCACGACACACCTGACGATTCATCCGACGACACACCTGACGATTCATCACGACACACCTGACGATTCATCACGCACACCTGACGATTCATCACACGACACACCTGACGATTCATCACGACACACCTGACGATTCATCACGACACACCTGATGATTCATCACGACACACCTGGCGATTCATCACGACACACCTGACGATTCATCACGACACACCTGGCGATTCACGACACACCGTGACGTGAGATTCACTACGCGACACACCTGACGATTCATCACGACACACCTGACGATTCATCACGACACACCTGACGATTCATCACGCACACCTGAAGATTCATCCACGACACACCTGACGATTCATCACGACACACCTGACGATTCATCACGACACACCTGACGATTCATCCACGACACACCTGACGATTCATCACGACACACCTGACGATTCATCACGACACACCTGACGATTCATCACGACACACCTGACGATTCATCACGACACACCTGAGGATTCATCACGACACACCTGACGATTCATCACGACACACCTGACGATTCATCACGACACACCTGACGATTCATCACGACACACCTGACGATTCATCACGACACACCTGACGATTCATCCGCGACACACCTGACGATTCATCACGACACACCTGACGATTCATCACGACACCCCTGATGATTCATCACGACACACCTGACGATTCATCACGACACACCTGAGGATTCATCACGACACACCTGACGATTCATCACGACACCTGACGATTCATCACGACACATTCCTGACGACACACCTGATTCATCACGACACACCTGACGATTCATCACGACACACCTGACGATTCATCACGACACACCTGACGATTCATCACGACACACCTGACGATTCATCACGACACACCTGACGATTCATCACGACACACCTGACGATTCATCACGACACACCTGACGATTCATCACGACACACCTGACGATTCATCACGACACACCTGACGATTCATACATCACGACACCTGAAGATTCATCACGACACACCTGACGATTCATCACGACACACCTGACGATTCATCACGACACACCTGACGATTCATCACGACACACCTGACGATTCATCACGACACACCTGACGATTCATCACGACACACCTGATGATTCATCACGACACACCTGACGATTCATCACGACACACCTGACGATTCATCACGACACACCTGATGATTCATCACGACACACCTGACGATTCATCACGACACACCTGACGATTCATCACGACACACCTAATGATTCATCACGACACACCTGACGATTCATCACGACACAATTGATGATTCATCACGACACACCTGACGATTCATCACGACACACCTGAAGATTCATCACGACACACATGACGATTCATCACGACACACCTGACGATTCATCACGACACACCTGTTGACGATTCATCACGACACACCTGAAGATTCATCACGACACACCTGACGTGATTCATCACGACACACCTGACGATTCATCCACGACACACCTGACGATTCATCACGACACACACCTGACGATTCATCACGACACACCTGACGATTCATCACGACACACCTGACGATTCATCACGACACACCTGAAGATTCATCACGACACACCTGACGATTCATCACGACACACCTGACGATTCATCACGACACACCTGATGATTCATCCACGACACACCTGACGATTCATCACGACACACCTGACGATTCATCACGACACACCTGATGATTCATCACGACACACCTGACGGATTCATGCGATACACCTGACGATTCATCACGACACACCTGACGATTCATCACGACACACCTGACGATTCATCACGACACACCTGACGATTCATCACAACACAACTGATGATTCATCACGACACACCTGACGATTCATCACGACACACCTGATGATTCATCACATACACAAGCTGATGATTCATCACGACACACCTGGCGATTCGTCGACGAACACCTGACGGTCATCGAGGATTCACCTGGCGATTCATCACGACACACCTGACGATTCATCACGACACACCTGACGATTCATCACGACACACCTGACGATTCATCACGACACACCTGACGATTCATCACAACACAACTGATGATTCATCACGACACACCTAAAGATTCATCACGACACACCTAAAGATTCATCATGACACACCTGACGATTCATCACGACACACCTGATGATTCATCACGACACACCTAAAGATTCATCACGACACACCTGACGATTCATCACGACACACCTGACGATTCATCACGACACACCTGACGATTCATCACGACACACCTGACGATTCATCACGACACACCTGACGATTCATCCACGACACACCTGACGATTCATCACGACACACCTGATGATTCATCCACGACACACCTGACGATTCATCACGACACACCTGACGATTCATCCACGACACACCTGACGATTCATCACGACACACCTGATGCTTCTTCACGACACACAATCGTCCACGACACACCGATTCATCCACGACGACACCTGACGATTCATCCACGACACACCTGACGGATTCATCACGACACACCTGATGATTCATCACCAGAGACACCTGACGATTCATCACGACACACCTGACGATTCATCATGACACACCTGACGATTCATCACGACACACCTGACGATTCATCACGACACACCTGACGATTCATCACGACACACCTGACGATTCATCACGACACACCTGACGATTCATCACGACACACCTGAAGATTCATCACGACACACCTGATGATTCATCACGACACACCTGACGATTCATCACGACACACCTGACGATTCATCACGACACACCTGACGATTCATCACGACACACCTGACGATTCATCACGACACACCTGACGATTCATCACGACACACCTGACGATTCATCACGACACACCTGACGATTCATCACGACACACCTGACGATTCATCACGACACACCTGACGATTCATCACGACACACCTGACGATTCATCCACGACACACCTGACGATTCATCACGACACACCTGATGATTCATCACGACACACCTGACGATTCATCACGACACACCTGACGAGTTCATCCACGACACACCTGACGATTCATCACGACACACCTGACGATTCATCCGCGACACACCTGACGATTCATCCCGACACACCTGACGATTCATCACGACACACCTGACGATTCATCACGACACACCTGACGATTCATCACGACACACCTGACGATTCATCACGACACACCTGACGATTCATCACCGACACACCTGACGATTCATCACGACACCTGACGATTCATCACGACACCTGACGATTCATCACGACACACCTGACGATTCATCACGACACACCTGACGATTCATCACGACACACCTGACGATTCATCCACGACACACCTGACGATTCATCCACGACACACCTGACGATTCATCACGACACCTGAAGATTCATCACGACACACCTGACGATTCATCACGACACACCTGACGATTCATCACGACACACCTGAAGATTCATCACGACACACCTGACGATTCATCACGACACACCTGAGGATTCATCACGACACACCTGTG